>JAKRSK010008287.1:1347500-1405000 GCA_029891615.1 Natrix natrix natrix
GACATCTGGGATCCTACCTCCCATCTTCAGTTAAAGAAAGGGGCCATGCTAGTGTCTTTTGCCAAAGTTCCCCATTTAGGTAAGGAAAAATCTTGGATCAGCCCAGCATCTTCCGATCTGATGCATACCATATGTGCAAGAATGCTTAAGGAACTGAAAAAAATTACAACGGTCTTCAACAAGGACACACTCAGAAATGAGATGACCAAAAAATGCTCACCTGAAGAAGAAAAGGGGATTCCCCGTCGGTAGAGATTCTCCGTGTTTAGGTTTCTTGTGCTTTCTAAGATTTAGAGATCAAGTCTGATTTCAAAATCAGTTCAGACGTGCGTAGTGTAAATAATGATCTCTAAAGCGGTTGCCATCTTTTTAAAAGGGAAAGTCTGCGAATGTTTAGAAATCATGGTAGTGTTTTAAAAATAATAAATTGCAGGATGTGACTCTTTTATTAACAGTTTAGATCCTACTTTAGAAGTGTATGCTCGTGATTTCTGAAAGCTTGCTGTTCAGGTTCCAGAACTCCTCAAAAAGTTTTGTTTTGTTTTAAGATTGGGAAGACAAGTGTAACGGCATATGGGAAAGACTTTGAAAGATTGGGAGAAGGGATGCTGCCAAGGGGAATGGTCAGATTAGAGATGGTGTAGCCAAGAGCTGCATAATACAGCTAGTCCTCGACTTACAGCCACAATTCAGCCAAAAATGTATGTCACTGAGACATTTGCTAAGTGAGGTTTGCCCCTTTTACGACCTACCTTGCTACATTTGTTAAGTGAATCACTGCATTTGTTAAGCTAGCAACACGGTTGTTAAGTGAACCTGGCTTCCCTATTGACTTGGCTTTATCAGAAGGTCGCAAAACGGGATCCCATGACCTTGGGACACTGCAACTGTCATAAATGTGAACCAGTTGCCAAGCCACTGAATTTTGATCACACGGATAATGGATAATGCTGCAAAGTCCGTATCTGTTAAAAATGGCCCTACGTTGCTTTTTTCAGTGCCGTGCTAACTTTGAACGGTCACTAAATGAACTGTTGTAAGTCAAGAACTACTTGTTGGTAGAGAAAGATGCTCAGAAGGGACCCTCCCTAGTTAGTCATTCAAGGAGGCAGCTGTAATGGTATATGGCAAAGACCTTGTGAGATGGGGAAAAAGATGCTACCAAGGAAAGAGTCAGATAAGAGACCGCATGTCCCAGAGCTACATAATAGGTAGAGAAAGATACTCAGAAGGAACCTTCCTTAGTAGGTGGGAAAGACCGAGAGAGCAAAGAGATGTACTTATGGAATGGTCAGATTAAGAGACAGCATAGCCCTCAGATGTCTAATGGGTGGGAAAAGAGGCTGAGAAAGTAAAATACCCTTCCTAGTTTCTTGGGCTGTAAAGGAGATGGCTGGAATGGTATGTGAGAAAGACTTTGGGAGACAAGTAGAAGAGAAGCTCCCTAGGAAATGATTAGATAAGAGACAGCATAGCTGTAAAAGGGGTGGAGAAAGAGGCTCAGGGTTTCTTCCTATGTTATTAGTAAAGGTGACATTTGCGGCCATACGTTGAGGACCACTTGTAATTTAATGATAGCAGGAGCAAGTGTCTGCTGAAGGAATATATTGTGACCTTATAGAAACGTCTGGTGGAAGCACAGCCAAGTAATATGGAATGGCCCCACAAGGGACTATTGTGGCTGCAGAGCCTACCCTCTATCCAACCCACTGGGACATCCAAATCCATTTTATGGACAAGCCTGGTACGTAAGCTTTGGGAAGTACCTTCCATGGTCTCCCGCGTTGGAGAATGTCGTTGCAAAAGGCACGCAAGGACATGGCTGTAGAAAAGCCACACACTTGAAATAAGGACAGGGGCTCTCGCGTTGATCGTCCATTCTTAAAAATAGCTGTGGCAGGCGTGCAAGAAAAGATCTGAAATATTTATTTCTTTTTTCTTCTGCTTCTTTTGAAATGGCTCATCTCACCTGGCCCGAGCCAAACGTCATCAGACCTTGCTTTAGTAACGGATAACAGCTTAACAGAGTTGGAAGGGACCTTGTAGATCATCTAGTCCAATTCCCCGCTCAAGCAGGAGACCCTACACCCTTTCTGAACAGATGGCAGTCCAGTCTCTTCTTGAAAGTCTCCAGGGATGAAGTTCCCACAACTTCTGAAGGCAACTTCTGTTCCATGGGTGGATTGTTCTCACTGTCAGGAAATTCCTCCTTGTTTCCAGGTTGAATCTCTCCTTGTTCAGCTTCCATCCATGATTCCTTGTCTGGCCTTCAGGTGCTTTGGAAAACAGCTTGACCCCCTTCCTCTCTGTGGCAGCTCCTCAAAAATTGGAAGACTGCTATCCTGTCTCCCCTGGTCCTTCTCTTCACTAGACTAGCCAGGCCCAGTTCCTACAACTGTTCATCGTATGTTTTAACCTCCAGCCCCCCAATCATCCTGGTTGCTCTTCTCTGCACTCTTTCTAGAGTCTCAACATATTTTTTATAGTGTGGTGACCAAAACTGGATGCAGTATATTCTAGGTGTGATCTTACTAAGGCTTTATAGAGTGGTATTAGTACCCCCCTTGATCTTGATTGTATTCCTCTCTTAATGCAATTTAGGATTGCATTAATACCGCGGTGTTCTCATTCCTATTTTTCTTTTCTTTTCCCCTTCTCCTCCTAAAAGGGCTAAAAGATTTGGTTTCCATCTTCAAGAGTCCGTGTTCCATTTAGCACAAGAAGAGGTCTCTCTTTTCATCCTCCTCCTCTTTCTTCCAGTTGCTAGGCAGCTGCCTGATCACCCGGCGAGAAGAAGTTGCAAATTGGGAATGCAAGTTGATTGCAGTCTTCTTTTGTCGGGGGGGGGGGGTTGGGGGGGGGGAGGAGGGGAAAAGGAGGAGGAGGAGGACCCCTTGGTTGGGAGCGTCCGGCTCACCCCTCCGAAATACCTTCCAGAGGATTCCTTGGAGCTGAGAAGGAGGGGGGATTTCAAAGGTAGTGTTATGCTTGGGCCCATCGGGGTCCTGAATGCCAGGGAGGACACCCATCATCCCATCCCTCGATCTCCTGGTAGGTTCTCCCCAAGACCTGTTGAAGTCCTCCTGGACCAGCTTTGGGCAGGGAGGAAAAGCTGAAGCCCTTTCCATCCAGCTAGCTCTCCCCCCACCCCCACCCCCTCCTGGCCCACCTCCCCTTCCCCACGCTTCGTTTCCCTGCATTATGCTGCTGCTCTCTCTCTCGCGCTCTCTCTCTCTCCATCCATCCATCCACCCCACCAGCAGGTGGTGGGCCTTCTCCCAGCCTGATGCTCGGGTGGAGGAGAGTTTTCTCCACCGAGCCCAGGAAAGCCATCTTGGTAGGTGTCCAGGGCGTGCGTGCATTTGAGCTCTCTGCACAGCACACGCGCGCGCCAAAGTGCTGCTGTGCCATAGGCTGTGGCGCCTGCTGCATGGCCAATGATGCGCCCTCCCTGCCTCCCCGCACAGAGTCCCAGGAGCCTCTGGACAGCTCACAGGCGCACGGGGGGTTGCCAGCTCTTCTTCTGCTGCTCCTTCCTCCTCTTCCTCCTCCAGCCTCCTCTTCTCCTCCTCTCTGCGGCCACCCAGGGCTCGTTCCTCTTGATTTTATTTTCCAATTGGTAATTTTCTCTTCCCCCTGTCTCTTCTCCACTCTGGTCTGCAAGGATAAAGGCTGCATTTCTGAAGGTAAGGCATCCGGTGATTGGTTTTATTTTACGTTTTTGCTGACCGGTCTGTTCCCATTTGACTCCTTCCTCCTAAAAATAGATTTATCTGCTTAACTGGCTTAAGAGGGTCACCCACCCTTTGCCTCCCTCCCTCCCTCTTTCTCTCTCTCTCTTTTTTTTTCTTTCTCTCTCTCTCTCCCCTGGCTCCCTCCCTCCCTTTCTCTCTCTCTCTGTCTCTCCTTTCTCTGTTTTTAATTTTCTCTTCCCTCTCTTAACCCCTTTCGGGGCTGACCAGCAACCACTGCAGGGGGGGCCATCCCGATAACAGCCAAACTTTGGTATTCTGCTGGAATGTAGCTGCTGGGGGTGGGGTGGGGGTGGGGGTGGGGGCTTTGATGGCCTTCAAAAGCTTCCCAGATAAAGGGAGAGGAGCTTGGACAGTCGGAAGAAATGGGCCTCTGGGTCTCTGAGGCCGGCAGCATAAGATCTGCACCGGATTAAACCCTTTTGCTAGATTATTCCCCCCCCTTTCCTCTCTCTCTCTCTCTCTCTCTCTCTCTCTCTCTCTCTCTCTCTCTCTCTCTCTCTCCCTCCCTTTTGCTACATTATTCCCCCCTTTCTCTCTCTCTCTCTCTCTCCCTTTTGCTACATTATTCCCCCCTTTTTCTCTCTCTCTCCTTTTTGCTACATTATTCCCCCCTTCTCTCTCTCTCTCTCTCTCTCCTCTCTCTCTCTCTCCCTTTTGCTACATTATTCCCCCCTTTCTCTCTCTCTCTCTCTCTCTCTCTCTCTCTCTCTCCC
Source organism: Natrix natrix natrix (assembly GCA_029891615.1). NCBI lineage: Eukaryota > Metazoa > Chordata > Lepidosauria > Squamata > Natricidae > Natrix > Natrix natrix. The sequence continues at coordinate 1,351,969 of JAKRSK010008287.1, forward strand.
TTTTGCTACATTATTCCCCCCTTTCTCTCTCTCTCTCTCCTCTCTCTCCTCTCCCTTTTGCTACATTATTCCCCCCTTTCTCTCTCTCTCTCCTCTCTCTCATTCTCTCTCTCTCTCTCTCTCTCTCCCTTTTGCTACATTGTTCCCCCCTTTCTCTCTCTCTCTCTCTCTCTCTCTCTCTCTCTCTCTCTCTCTCTCTCTCTCTCTCTCTCCCTCTCCCTTCCTTCCTTCTCTGGAGCTGCTCTGCCGTTTGGCCATTTGCTCTCCTCTCTGTGCCCCTCTCCTGCCCACTCCCCACTGCCTTCCTCTCTTCGGGGTGATGCATCGGGAGGAGAAAGTACGTCCATCTTTTTTTTTTTTAAGGAAAAGAAAGGAAAAGTCTGTGTCATCTCTTCCCCCCCCCCCCCCCCCAATCCCGGATTTGATCTTGGCCTCTTCTGAAAGCTGATGTTGTGGAAGCTGCTTTGCAGGCGCAGTCTGGAGGTCTGCACCAAGGGGAAACTTTGTCATTCTGCTAATCGATATCTTTCTGCCCCCCCACCACCTCCCCCACCCCTCAATTCTCCAGTTTCATTTCCTTCCTCTTTGATTTCATGGGACCGTGGTTTTTCCAAACAGCCTTTGAGCCTTGAAATGCCTTTCTCTCGTTATGCCTCTTTCGCTCTCTCTCTTTCTCTTCCTCCCTCTCTCTCTCTCTCTCTCACTCTCCCTTTTTCTCTCTCCCTTTCTCTGTCTCTCTCTTCCCCCTCTCTCTCTTTGTCTCTTCTTCCCCCTCTCTCTTCCTCTCCCTCTCCCCTTTTCTCTCCCTTTCTCTGTCACTCCCTTCCCCTCTCTCTTTCTCTCCCTCTCTTCTTCCCCCTCTCTTTCTCCCTCTCCCTCTGCCTCCCCCTTTTTCTCTCTCCCTCCCCTTCCTTCTCTCTCCCTCTCACTTTCTCTCTCCCCCTTTCTCTCTCTCTCTCTGTCTCTCTCCATTCCCCCTCTCCTTCTCTCTCTCTTTTCTTCCCCCCTCTCTTTCTCCCTCTCTCTCTCTTCCTCTCCCTTATTCTCTCTCTCTCTCCCTTTCTCTTTCTCCGTCCCCTCTCTCTTTCTCTGCCTCTCTTCTTTCCCCTTTCTTTCTCCCTCTCTTTCTCTCTCCCTTTCTCTCTCCCCCTTTCTCTCTCTGTCTCTCTCCCTTCCCCCTCTCCCTCTCTCTCTCTTCCTCTCCCTTATTCTCTCTCTCTCCCTTTCTCTTTCCCTGTCCCCTCTCTCTTTCTCTGCCTCTCTTCTTTCCCCCTCTCTCTCCCTCTCTTTCTCTCTCTGCCTCTCCCTTTTTCTCTCTCCCTCTCTGCCCCTCCCTCTCCCTTTCTCTTTCTCCCTTCCCCCCTCTCTCTTTCTCTTCCTCTCCTTCTCTCTCCTTCTACCCCTTTCCCTCATTCTCTCTGCCCCTTTCCTTCCTTCCCTCTCCCTCTCTCTCTCCCCCCCTCTCTGTCTTTCTCTGAAATGTTTGGGATGAAATTCACCATGGGTTCCTCCCCCCCATAAGTATCTCTTTGCCTTTTTGCATCTTGGTTGCTTCTGGGTGGATGATGATGATGGGTGGTTGGGAGAAGGGGTTGCACCAAACCTCGCTTGGAGGCGGATGTGATGGGAAACTCTCTTGCATTTCCAAGTTATCCCTCCCTGGAGTTTGGCAAGCTGGTTCTGCAATGGGAAGGATTCATTGCTCTAGATATATCCTTTGGGGAGCTTCTGAATGTGTGCAAGTGTGTACATGTTTGTGTATGTGGGATCGCATCCTACCCCACACATCCCTGCGACCAATTCGCTCTCACAGGGAGGGACTCCTCCGGGTGCCGTCCACTAGGCAATGCCAGCGGGCGGCGCCCAGGAGTAGGGCCTTCTCTGTGATGGGCCCCACCCTCTGGAATGACCTCCCCCCCCCCCCCCGACATCAGAACAACCACTGATCTCCGCTCCTTCCGCAAGAAACTTAAGACCCACCTCTTCCAATTAGCTGGCCTGGCCCAACCGTAGTTTTAATCTTCAATCCCTCTGGTCGGGATTTTAAATTTTGGGGGGTAGACCTTTTAAAGCTGTTTTTAATTTTTATTATTACTGTACAGGCTCTATATTTAATCAGTTTTTAAGGGGAATTTAATATTTTTTCACTATGTATATGGTTTTTAGCTGCTGTCTGTACACCGCCCCGAGTCCCTTCGGGGAGAGGGGGCGGTCTATAAATACAATGAAATAAATAAATAAATAATAAATGTGTACAAGTACTGTTATGGTACGCGTATACGTATAGGTATTGGTATAGTTGTTAAGGCACAAGGCTGGAAACCAGGTGCCCATGAGTTCTAGTCCTGCCATGAAAGCTAATTTGGTAAGTGGGCCAGTCACCAGGAGACGGTGAATTCTAGTGCTGTCATAGCCATGAAAACAGGCTGGGTGACTATATATCAATCACCAGGAGACGGTGAGTTCTAGTCTCCTCTTTGGCATGAAAGCTGGCTGGGTGACTTGGAGCCAGTCCCTCTCTCTCTCTCTCTCTCTCAGCCCAACCCGGTTCTTAAGTGAATTACGCCTGATTTTGTGAATTCTTTGCCCTGGTTGTTAAGTGAATCACTTAACTGTAAGCGAATTGTGTGCGGTCATTAAGCAAATCCAGCTTCCCTCCCCCCCCCCCATGAGTTTGCTCATAGGAAGACAACTGGGAAGATCAAGAAAATGGCAGTCACGTGACTCTGCGATGCCCCACCAATTGGTCGTACTAAGCACCTGCATTTTGATCCCAGGACCGGAGATGCTGCAGTAGTTGTAAGTGTGAGGACCGGTTTCAAGTCACTTTTTCAATACCCTTGTAACATGAAATGGGCCGCAGAACCTCTTCCTTTCGACGTCTTTTGAATTGTCAGCTGGCCAGAGTCCTTCCCTGAGATAGCAAAAGCACTTAGACTTATATACCGCTTCACGGTGCTTTACAGCCATGGTCCACCACAGAAGGATGAAAGGCTGAGTCAATCTTGAGCTGGTCAGGATTGAACTCCTGGCAGTGGGCAGAATTAGTCTGGAATACTGCATTCTAACCCTTGTGCACCATGGAAGGAGGGAGGGAGGGAGGGAGGGAGGGAGGGAGGGAGGAGGGAGGGAGGGAGGGAGGAAGGAAGGAAGGAAGGAAGGAAGGAAGGAAGGAAGGAAGGAAGGGCAATAGCCCTTAGACTTATATGTCACTTCATGGTACTTTCCAGCTCTCTCTAAGCAGTTTACAGAGTCAGCCTCTCGCCCCCAACAATCTGGGTCCTCATTTTACCCACCTCAGAAGGTTGGAAGGCTGAGTCAACCTTGAGCTGGTCAGGATTGAACTTCTAGCAGTTGGCAGAGCATGTCTGCAATACTGCATTCTATGGTTACATTGTGCACCATGGAAAGAAAAAAGGAGGGAGGGAGGGAGGGAGGGAAGGAAAGAAATCAGCATATTGCCCCTAACAATCTGGGTCCTCATTTTACCCACCTCAGAAGGTTGGAAGGCCGAGTCAACCTTGAGCCGATCAGAATTGAACTGCTGGCAGCGGGCAGAGTCAGCCTGCAATACTGCATTCTAACCACTGCGCCACCACATGAGCAGATACAGAAAAACGTACATACTGTACATACAATCATACACAAATAATGCAGAAATAAATGTTAGATGTCAATTAATCTGGGACCTTCTATTCCCTACCCCCTCCCCTTTTGGGGGGGGGGGAACAAGACTCATCCTTCATAGCTTCGCATTGCCTGCTGTTGTTAAAACTCATCATTCCATCTTAATGTCTTTGTAACCCCATCCAGCGGCCCCTGAGAAGTGAAGTGCTGGAATCAATAAGCAAAGACAATCGCTAAGTAGCAGCAACCCAGAGTAGAGGCTCCCCCCTTCCAAAGGCATCCCTGAGATAAAAGCCGCGAGCTATCCGGTCTACCTAATAAATAAACATGTGGGCATCTTAATAAAATCGCTTCCACCGCAACCCCGCGAGAGCCACGCAGGGCTTCTTCAGACATGCCACGAACCATCGTGGCTTGCTTGTCCATCAGGGAAAGGCGGCTGAGCGAAGGGGCGGAGGAGAGCTGGGAATTTTAAAGTAGACCATCTCAGCTCTGTCTTGGCATCTTGGGGTCTTCTCGGTCTCCAGAGCCTTGGACGTAGGAGTTAAGCAGACCCTCACCCAGTTAGGATTGGGATGAAAGACCACCAGGAACCTTCAGCATTGTAAGAGGTCAAAAAAATGGGAGGGAGGGGAGGAAATATGCTAAAAGCAAGCAGCGGGATTCTCTTTCCATCCCGTTGCCAAGGAAACCCTATGCATCCATGAAGTTCGCTTGATGTGAAGCAGACTTTACTTTGTATAGCCTAAGCCTAAAATAGGCCTAACAGATTTATTTATTTTTTTATTTATTTTTAAAAGAAAGAAATCTGCTGTTGTTGTTCAGTCGCTAAGCCGCGTTTTTGGGACCTCGCGGACCCCAATAGCACGCCGTGTCTCCAGTGGTGGGATTAACAACCAGTTCGGGGATTGCGCGCTGCACCACTTAACCTGTATTTTTCGGAGTATAAGACGCACCTTTCTCCCCTCTCCACCCCCAAAATAGGGTGAAAATCTGGATGCGTCTTAGACACCGAATGCCCAAAGCCCAAAATGGATATGCAGAGGGTTTGGGAGGCCTGCAAAGGGCTCCTGGGGGCTGGGGAGGGCAAAAAAATGAGCATAAAATGGGTCATTTCCCCTCCCCCAGCCCTCAGGAGCACTCTACAAGCCTCCTAAAGCCTATGCATGCCCTGGGTTTTTTGTTTTTTGCAAAAAATGGGCTTGTTTTTGCAAAAAACAGGCTACTTTTTGCAAAAAAACAGGCTACTTTTTGCTCAGTTTTGCTCCCCCCCCCCCAGCCCCCAGGAGCACTCTATAAGCCTCCCAAAGCCTATGCATGCTCTGGGGTTTTTTTTGCAAAAAAAATGGGCCCGTTTTCATGAAAAACAGGCTGTTTTTTGCTCATTTTTGCCTCCCCAGCCCCCAGGAGCACTCTCAAACTCTCTGCATCCCCATTTTTCACCAAAAAAAAAACAAAAAAAAAAAAAAACCCAAGGGATGCAAAGGATTTGGGAGGCCAGCCGAGTGCAAAAACTTCTTTGAAAAATGTATCTCTTCAAAATCTTGGTGCGTCTTATACTCCGGTGCGTCTTATAGTTGGAAAAATACGGTGCCTTCTGCATTACTGCTGGGGGGGAGGGGGGTGGACAGCTGAATCGAGGCGAATCAGCCGAGAAGATATAGGTGAGGGGCGCAGGGGCGGGTGGACAGGCCCACCTGATCATTGGAGTGAACCAGTTTGCACGCACCGGTCCGAACTGATAGAATCCCACCCCTGCATGTCCTCCTGTCCTCCATTATCTCCTGGAGTTTGTCCAAATCCACATTCATTGTGTTGATGGCCCTATCTAACCATCTCCTCCTCTGCCCGTCCCCTTCTCCTTTGGCCTTCCGTCTTTCCCAACGTCGGGGTCTTTTCTCCAAGGAGTCCCCTCTTCTCCTTAGGTAGCCAAAGCATTTGAGCTTCAGCTTCAGGATCTGTCCTTCTAAAGAACAGAGTTGACTTCCTATAGGAGGGTCTGGTTTGCTCTCCTTGCAGTCCGAGAGACTCTCAAGAGTCTTCTTCAACACCACAATTCGAAAAAGGACTTGGCTTCCTTCCGCCAAATCCAGGACAAAAAGGTCTACCCCTCTCGGTTCCCTCAAAAAATAGGTGGGATGGGCCTTTTCGGTAATGGCCCTCATATTCTCCAGATCCAGTCCTATGGAATGCTTGAATCCATGTGCAGAAGAGTAGTGGGCTTCTTAGGGAGGGGAACTGTTGAAGCTGAGTGTTGTGGCCCACCAGCAGAGCTGGCAGCAGATTCAGACAGTGAGGAGGTTGGGGAGGAACATGGGCCAGTCCTGGAGTCTGGGGAAGGCTCGGACAAGGGCTCTGCGTTGGAGGCAGAGATGGGGCCAGGGCCGTCCAACAGTTATCAGCTGCCTTTGGAGTCGGAGTGGGGCAGAAGAACAGCTGGAGCCTGTTCCCTATGTGTGCATGCACAGAGCTGCCAGCTAAGGAACAAGGGCCAATTCAGGAGTAAAGCCACAGGTGGATGGTGAATGGTCCCCCCATAGGGAATGAAGAGGAGCGAAAGGGAAGCGGAGTTTGCAGGGATTCAATCCATTAGGGTGAAGATCTGTTCCTGACTTCTTGCCAAGGAATTGCTGCTACAGCGTGGCGTTTGAAAGATATCGGCCTGGCAGCTCTCCAAGCCTGATAAAGGTCTGTGGTTGTGAAATCTCATGAAAGACTGTTGGCCAGACTTTGCTGGAGAGGAATTCCCTTTAATCTAATTAAAACAGGTTTTATCGGGACCAGGAGTCTGCTTCATGATCTTGGGAAGCCCACGTCAGAAGGCTGAGAACATTCCTTGGTCTTCTAAGATCTCCTAATCCAGAACCAAGCACTGGAGATAGGACTTGACCCATCTAATTATTACTATTACTTGGAAAAGGACCAGCTTTTTGGTAAGAGTCTCAAAGCAGAAATGCAGATTAGAAGCTCTGAAAAGGGCATCTGAACAACAAAATAGAATGGGCATCAACGCAATAAAAATAGGATGCAGGAATCGAACAGCTAATAATTTGCTGCTCTTTTGTGACTTGTTGAAGTGGGGGGAAGAAAAGAAATACCTTGGATGGCTTCCAGAAGCTGAATTTCTACTTAGTTGGCCAAGGTTTTCTGGGGTTGGGAGCGGTGTTGCTCCCAACCCCAGAAAACCTTGGCCAACTAAGTAGAAATTTTTGTTGCTGCTGCTGTTGTTGTTTTGAAATGTGGGGAAACAAAAGAGGAATTAGCATCGCAAACCAGGTGGCCAGACGATCCTTTTATTCGCCTGCAGTTCCTAAAGGGATGGACTGCAGCTTTGCTGGACAGCCAGGAGAAGCCTGCGGTGAGCTGCCATGCCTTCTGTTGGGCCAGGCTGCTCGATTAAAATCCTTTGGCTGCAGACGGTGGCTGGGAGCCAGTTGACTTGGGACCATGATCCGAGCGGAAAGTGGATGGGAAAGACAAGAGCCGCTATACGAAGGGATGGACCATGGGTCAGCGAGCCTGGCTAAGGCCATCTAGGAGGTTTCAGGGTTGCTACTATGTTTGTTGACCTGAGCAAGAAGAACTTGGTGAACTTGGCTAATAGAATAGAATAGAATAGAATAGAATAGAATAGAATAGAATAGAATAGAATAGAATAGAATAGAAGGTCAGGACAGGACAGGATAGGATAGGATAAGAAATCAGAATAGATAGAATGTAGAGTAGAGTGGAGTGGAGTGGAGTGGAGTGGAGTGGAGTGGAGTGGAATAGAATAGAATAGAATAGAATAGAATAGAATAGAATAGAAGGTCAGGACAGGATAGGATAGGATAGAATAGGATAAGAAATCAGAGTAAATAGAATGTAGAATAGAATAGAATAGAATAGAATGACAGGACAGGACAGGACAGGACAGTATAGGATAAGAAATCAGAGTAAATAGAATGTAGAATAGAATAGAATAGAATAGAATAGAAAAGAATAGAATAGAATAGAATGTGTGATTGGACACAAAAGGAATTTGTCTTTGGTGCATATGCTCTCAGTGTACATAAAAAGAAAAGATACATTCATCATGAATCATAAGGTGCAACACTTAATGAGAGTCATACGGTACAAAGAAGAAATCAAATCACACTAGGCAACAGTCAATATAAATTGTAAGGATACAAGCAACAAAGTTATAGTCATACAATCATAAGTGGGAGGAGATGGGTGATAGGAATGATGAGAAGGCTAATAGTAATAGTAATGCAGCCTTAGTGAATAGTTTGGACAGTGTTGAGGGAATTATTTGTTTAGCAGAGTGATGGCGTTTGGGAAAAAATACTCTTCTTGTGTCTAGTTGTCCTGGTGTGCAGTGCCATATAGCATTGTTTTGAGGGTAGGAGTTGAAACAATTTATGTCCAGGATGTGAGGGGTCTGTAGATAATTTCACAGCCCTCTTTTTGACTCGTGCAGTGTGCAAGTCCTCCATGGAAGGCAGGTTGGTAGCCATTGTTTTTTTCTGCAGTTCTGATTCTCCTCCGAAGTCTCTGTCTGTCTTGTTGGGTTGCAGAGCCAAACCAGACAGTTATGGAGGTGCAAATGATAGAGTCAAGATAATGCATACTTTCCCTCTGCCCATTGGCCATTGTTGAGCTTTGCAAACACATGAAACGAGAGCTGGGATACAGCTAGTCCTCGACTTACAGCAGTTCATTTAGTGACCGTTCAAAGTTACAAGGGCGCTGGAAAAAAATGTTTGATTTAGCACCATTTTTCACAGCTGTGACAGTGTCTCGTGATCCCCTTTTGCGCCCTTCTGACAAGCAAAAAAGGGACGCGGTGGCTCAGTGGCTAAGATGCTGAGCTTGCCAATCAGAAAGGTTAGCAGATCGGCAGTTCAAATCCCTAGCGCCGTATAACGGAGTGAGCTCCCGTGGCTCGTCCCAGCTTCTGCCAACCTAGCAGTTCAAAACCATGACAAAAATGCAAGTAGAAAAATAGGAGCCACCTTTGGTGGGAAGGGAACAGCGTTCCGTGCGCCTTCGGCGATCAGTCATGCCGGCCACATGACCACGGAGACGTCTTCGGACAGCGCTGGCTCTTTGGCTTTGAAATGGAGATGAGCACCGCCCCCTAGAGTCGGGAACGACTAGCACAGACGTGCGGGGGGAAACTTTACTTTTGCGACAAGCGAAGTCAAATGGGGAAGCCCGATTCACGTAACAACTGGGTTACTGACTTATCAACTTCAGCAATCGACATAACCACCCTGGCAAGAAAAGTCGCAGAACAGGGCAAAAAACTCACTTCCCATGTGTCTCACTTAACGAGAGAAATTTTGGGCTCCATTGTGGTCATACGTAGAGGACTACCTGTACAGTATGGGCAGTCCCCAAGCTAAGGACATCTGAGGTATAGAGAGCTCCTATCTCCGAACAGACTCCTCTTACTAAAAGTGGACATATGGTCTTCTCCTTCCTTGAGCCACGAACTGCTGAATCTCTACAATCTTTTCATGAACTTCTCCAGCCGGGTGTTTTGAAGGTGCAAACCTGTTTTCAGCAGTTCGTGAAAACATTGCTCGGCCAGGGGCCGTTGGAGGATGGAGAACGCCAGCCACCGTTTTTAGAAATTGTTTCTAAGTTGGGGTCCCACCGTGGATAGACATTGGAGTCGAAGAGCGAGTTAGGAAGGGGACTCGATGGAAGTGTCACCGAGAGACCTAGCCTGCAGTCTTTGTTTTTGAGGACCAGACAAAGCTGAGCGAAATGAAACCAGCACAATTGTTGAGAGAGGAGAGGAGAGGAGAAGGGAAGGGAAGAAGGGAAGAAGGGAAGGGAAGAAGGAAGAGAAGTAGAATAAGAATGAAGACAAGAGAGAAGAGGAGGGGAAAGGAAGGGAAGAGAAGCGTGAATAGAAAGAGAATAAGAAAGAGGAGAAGAGAAAAATAAAGATCCTCTTTATTGTCATTTTTTACTGTGAAGACACTGGCACACATGAAAAATGAAATTCTATTGCCCACTCTCAAAAGTGTGTGTGTGTCTGTGTGTTTGTGTGTATACTCTGTAAACTGATTAGAGAGGGCTCTAAAGCACTGTAAAGCAGTATATAAATCTAAGGGCTATTGCTCTTCCTTCCTTCCTTCCCTCCCACCCTCCCTCCCTCTTTTTCCTTCCTTCCTTCCTTCCTTCCTTCCTTCCTTCCATCCATCCATCCATCCATCCATCCATCCATCCATCCATCCATCCATCCATCCATCCATCCATCCATCCATGGTGTGCAGTGGCTAGAAGGCAGTATTGCAGGCAAACACTGCCCACTGCTAGCAGTTTGATTTTCACCGGCTCAAGGTTGACTCAGCCTTCCGTTCTTCCGAGGTGGGTAAAATGAGGACCGAGATTGTTGGGGGGGGGCCAGATGCTCTGTAAACTGCTTAGAGAGGGCTGTAAGGCACTGTGAAGCGGGATATATAAATCTAAGTGCTATTGCTATGAGAAGAAGTCTTTGGTTTTGGCAAACACCTGCAGAAGTGTCCTTGGCTCCCATGGGTCATCGTCTTCATGGTCTGGAGCCTTCGTTTCAATTCACCCTCCCCTCCCCCCTGGTTCTTTGGCAAGCTGAGAAGTGATAATAGTCAAAACAACAACGTAAGTGTGCTTTGAACTTGACACAGTGCTTATATGCCAAATGTCCTGGATAGAAGGAAGTGAACTACTTTGCCAGAACCGTCACTGTTAGTTTGGCACATTTGATTAAATGTACAACAACATGCCTCCTTGTTATTGACAAATTAATGCTGCATCTGTCTTAAAAGCTCCAGGAACCTTCTAATTCTCTAGCAGGCACGTAAGAACTTAATGCATCCCCCCACACACACCATATATTTGTTTTTTTTCCAGAGTTGCTATGACATCCATGGAGAAGCTTGCTGGGTTTATTCAAATGAGTGTCCTCCCCCCCCCCTCCGCTCTTTCTTTCTTTTTTAGTCTGCCAAATTCTCTTATCTCCATGCATTCAAGGTACTCTAAGCTCTCTGATCCATTATGAGTAGATCCCCCATTTCCCGACCTTAAAAAGAGAGAGAGAGAGAGAGAGAGAGAGAGAGAGAGAAAGAAAGTGGATGGGGAAAATAATTGGACGTGATGTGAAATATAGAAACAATTGCCTTGTTTGAAAATGGGCTTTTAATGACTTTTCTTTTGGTTATTAAGAGGAAGGTTTCTTTGCTGGAGGGGGAAGTATTGTTGGCCTTTGGAAAATGGGAAGAAATTTGATTGGGGCTAAACACAGTAGACAAAATAAGACTTCTTTTGCCCTTTAGAATCATCATATTTGGCCCTTTACTCTTCTCAAACTTCTAAATAAGGGAGAGGGTGGCCCACTTATTTCCTACGGATTCCGTGGGGCTTCAGACCACCTTTAAATATCTAGGGAGATTCTCAGCGCTCCAAGTCCTGGTTGTCCCAAAGGTGCTTTTTTTTTTTCCAAGAGGCAAATGGACTTTTTGGTTTTTCTTTGAAGACGTTTCGCTTCTCATCCAAGAAGCTTCTTCAGCTCTGACCTGGATGGTGGGGAAGGGAAGGATGGATGCTCCTTGCAGACAGCTGGTCCTTTGCAAGGGGTTTGCGTACAAGGCAGTGAGCCAATGGTGGGTTACGACCAGTATGCCCCGGTACAGGTACCGTTCCGGTACGGTGCTCTGGAGGGCCCACCCGCCCGCCGACCCTCCTTACCGATATTTGAAGTTTTCGGTGCTTCCGCGCACAGGCACGGAGCATATGGCACCTGCGCAATGCTCCGCTGAGCAGCTGGAGCATCGCAGAGTGTTGCGGGAGGTAAGTAGGCATGCGTGCGCTGCGCGGGTTTATCTGGTGGGCGCCCGACCCCGTTGCACCGGGATCTAGAACCCACCACTGCAGTGAGCCCTATGTAGATCCCTTTCCTTCCTTGCTCCCTCTTTCTCCTCCTTCCTCCCTCCCTCTGTCTCTTTCCTTGCCTCCCTCCCTTCCTCATCCTCTATTCCTTCCTTCCTTCCTCTCCCTCCCTCTTTCTCCTTGCTTCCTTCCCCTTCCTCGCTCCCTCTTTCTCCTCCTCCCTCCCTCCCTCAGTCTCTTTCCTTCTTTCTCCTTCCTCGCTCCCTCTTTCTCCTTCCTTCCCCTCCCTCCCTTCCTCATCCTCTATTCCTTCCTTCCTTCCCCTTCCTCCCTCTTTTTCCTTCCTTCCTTCCCTTTCCTCCCTCTTTTTCCTTCCTTCCCCTTCCTCCCTCCCTCTTCCTCCTTCCTTGCATCCCTCCCTCCCTTCTTCATCTATTCCTTCCTTTCTCTCCCTCCCTCCCTCCCTCTTTTTCCTTCTTTCCTTCCTTCCCTCTTTTTCCTTCCTTCCTTCCCTCCTTCCTGTGTTCTAATCTTCTTCGCTTCCAACATGCCATTCCTTGCATTCTTCCACCCATGGTCCTCAATTGTGGTTTGGTTTGACATTACAAAAATGCAAAGAGACTCAATTCGAGATTGTTCAGGACGCAGAAGGTGGCGGCGCCTTGCTTTTAATCCCCCACTGCATTGGGCTGAAATAAAACCCCCCTCCCCCTTGGGGGAATTACTGCTAATAATTGGGGGCGGGAAGACCAACGGCGTCATTTGTCCTCAGACCTGCTAAATAGAACTTCCCCTGGAGAATCCACAACACGGCATGACACAAATTGAAAAATGCTCTCCTTCTCCCAGCCCATGCACAAAGGCGTGGACGACGCTCGGGGATCTTTTTGAGATGCTGTACAAGTCAGAACCAGCTCTGCCGTGAAGTGATGTGACTTGAATGATTTCGAGCATTCCTGGAGGTGCTAAAAGAAATGAATGAGTCTCTTAAGGGGAATGGACATCGTAGCCTCTCCATTAGCCTAGCATGACTGAACATAAATCTGAACATGAACTCTGGAAAGAGTGCAGAGAAGAGCAACCAAGACGATGAGGAGACTGGAGGCTAAAACATAGAAAGAACGGTTACAGGAACTGGGCATGGCTGGTCTAGTGAAAAGAAGGACCGAGGAAGACATGATGGAAGTCTTCCAATATTTGAGGGGCTCATACAAAAAAGAGGCAGGGGTGTTTTAAGCACCTGAGGGCAGGACAAGAAGCCATGAATGGAAATTAATCAAGGAGAGAAGCAATCTAGATCTAAGGAGAAACTTCCTGACAGTGAGAACAATTAATCAGTGGAACAGCTTGCCTCCCAAAGTTGTGAATGCTCCAACACTGGAAGTCTTTAAGAAGATGTTGGATAGCCATTTGTCTGGAATGGTACAGGGTCACATATTGGGCAGGGAATTGACTAAAACAGCAGTCACCAACTGCTGGTCCGTGAGAAAATTTTGGTGGTCCACAGAAAAAATAATCGCATTTTTTATATTGCACTCAGTCAGGGGTCCTCAAACTATGTCCCCTGGGATGGATACGTGCAATAAATGCTTGTGTTGCTGCAGAGAGTCTCCCCCTTTGGGGTCTTTTTCTGTGGGTCGGAGGGGGGCAGAAATTCCAACTTGGGGTCTGCTTCAGACTCCTGGTGGGGGGCTTTGGGCAAAGGCGGGAGGGAAGCGCCGCTGGTGGCGAAGAGCTGGAGGACTTTGTTCCAGGGGGACTACATCAATGGCTGACCATCTCAGCCCGCTGAGCTGCCAGGCACCGGTACCTGGCCTTGCACTCCCGTAGGTCTTCCCTCTGCTTGGAAAGCCTATGCTCCTAGTCCTCAGTGAGGTGCCTCTGCTGAGCCTCCTTCTTGGCCAGATCCAATTTGAACTGAGCTCTTTTGCCAACTCTTTCTCCTGGTGGCTGCTTAGCTCCAGCAACGGCTTCCTGTTGGGGCCCTAAGGAGCCTGGGTGGGCAGGCGAGGAGTGGCGAGTAGAGGCTGGCAAGGCGCCCCTCGACGTGAGTGAAATTGAATTGACCACGCCCACCCAGTCAAATGACCATCTAGCCACGCCCACCCAGCTGGTCCTTAGGCAGATCGTATTAGTGGTCCGCGGGATTTAAAATTATGAATTTAGTGGTCCCTGAGGTCCGAAAGGTTGCTGACCTGTGGACTAGAAGATCTCCAAGGTCCCTTCCAACTCTGTTATTTCATTAACATCTCGGTTGATTGAGTGCCATAACCCAGGAAAGGGTGTACCATAGGTTAGATACTGATTTGAAATTAGAGCAAAGAAGCTTGAAAGAACCTACCAACTTGTTTCTGGGGGCCTTCCAAATTCCTCGCTCTAACTTTTGATCACCTTAGGCTCACGCTTCGCTTGCATTTCCAGCAATGGTTCTACCGCCGCAAAGTTATTCTTAGACAATAATAATACAATACAATACAATACAATACAATACAATACAATACAATACAATACAATACAATACAATAATAAAATAAAATAAAATAAAATAAAATAAAGTACAGTACAGTACAGTACAGTACAATACAATACAATACAATACAATACAATACAATACAATACAATACAATACAATACCAGAGTTGGAAGGGACCTCTAGTCCAACCCCCTGCCTAGGCAGGAAACCCTATACCAGTTTCAGACAAATGGCTATCCAACATCTTAAAGACTTCCAGTGTTGGGGCATTCACAACTTCTGGAGGCAACTTCTGTTCCACTGATTCATTGTTCTCACTGTCAGGAAGTTTCTCCTCAGTTCTAAGTTGCTTCTCTCCTTGATTAGTTTCCACCCATTGCTTCTTGTTCTACCCTCGGGTGCCTTGGAGAATAGTTTGATTCCCTCCTCTTTGTGGCAATCCCTGAGATATTGGAACACTGCTATCATGTCTCCCCTAGTCCTTCTTTCTCTTAAGCTAGACATACCTAGTTCTTGCAACCGTTCTTCATATGTTTTAGCCTCCAGTCCCCTGATCATCTTTGTTGCTCTTCTCTGCACTCTTTCTAGAGTCTCCACATCTTTTTTACATCGTGGCGACCAAAACTGAATGCCGTATTCCAAGTGGGGCCTTACCAAGGCATTACATAATGGTATTAACCCTTCACGTGATCTTGATTCCCGTAAATAAAATGGAGAATGATGGTTGCGTCTGAAATCTAGTACTTTGCTTGCCCTTCCTTCCTTTCTAAGGATATTTTGGGATGGGCCACACCCACCAGAGGCCATCTTGTGAGTGTGCCCATCCTGTGCCCTCTGCATTCCAGGTGGATTAATGGTCCCAAAAAGATTAGCGAGCGTTATTTTCTCCTGACATCCAGTCGAGAATCATGGAATGAACCACGTTTTCTCCGAATCGTAGAATATCTCATCTTGGTTGCTCCCCAAAATATGGGAGATCTTTTTGCCCTGCTTCTGTTTACCTGTTGACCTCAAAACCACACTGTAGGGCCACGATGGTGAACCTGTGCCATTACTTTTCTTTTCTTGTAAAAAGTTTTTTTTATTTTTCCTTTCAAATTCATTCTTAGATATACATTCTTATCATTGTGATTTACCATATGTCAATTCATATCATTTCCCCCCCTGTATATTTACATTTTGATATTTTCTTATTTCGCCTCCCCCTATTTTAATCATGTGTCATCTGAGATATTTATTTTATGTTTTGTTCCTTTTTCTTTCTATTGAAATCTTTTTTCAAGCCACACATAAAATCGCCCCCATGTCCTGTGGTACACTCATTCCTCCTTCTCCTTTATTCTCAATGTCAGACTATTCATTTCTTCATAGTCTAATATCTTCTTTATTACCTCCCCTTCCGATGGGATTTTGTCTGCTTTCCAGTTTTGTGCAAATACAATTCTAGCTGCTGTTATTATTTCTACAATCAAATATG
Source organism: Natrix natrix natrix (assembly GCA_029891615.1). Taxonomy (NCBI): domain Eukaryota; kingdom Metazoa; phylum Chordata; class Lepidosauria; order Squamata; family Natricidae; genus Natrix; species Natrix natrix. The sequence goes on from JAKRSK010008287.1 coordinate 1,367,409, forward strand.
AATATTCTTTACTGTATTTCTCTGGTAGAATGCCCAATAAAAATATCTCTGGCTTAAACTCCACGGGTTGATGTATCATTTTCTCTAACCATGTTTGTATTTTAACCCAATAGCTTTTTGCATCCCTACACATCCACCACATATGATAATACGTCCCTGGCAATTGGTGACATTTCCAACATTTAGTTGATTTATCCTTAAACATTTTTCCTAATCTTTCAGATATCATGTGCCATCTATAAAACATTTTATATAAGTTCTCTTTATATGCAATTCTCTTCAGGGGTGGGTTCCTGCCAGTTCTAACCTCTTCTATAGAAGAGGTTTCACAAATCTACAGTGCCGTTTAGAACCGGTTCCAGCTCTCTCCCCCCCGCCCGTCCGCACATCATCAAGATGAAGAGTGAGAGGAGGAATTCTGGGAGTTGAAGTCCACAAGTCTTAAAGCTGTCAAGTTTGAACACCCCTGGGTTTTTTTCCTAAAGGGTTAGGGGTGTAAGGGTCTTGTAACTTGACAGCTTTAAGACTTGCACACTTCAATGCCAGAGTTCCTGAGCCAACATGACTGGAGGAGGAATTCTGGGAGCTGAAGTTCACAAGTCTTAAAGCTGTCAAGTTTGAACACCCCTGGGTTTTTTTTTCTAAAGGGTTAGGGGTGCAAGGGTCTTGTAACTTGACACCTTTAAGACTTGCGTGCTTCAAATGCCAGAGTTTCTGAGCCAACACTTTGGTTGCTAAGTAAGAGCGTTGTTAAGTGAGTTTCACCACATTTTACAAGTTGGCCACTCCCACCCGGTCACATGGCCGGCAAGCCACTCCCACCCGGTCACATGGCCGGCAAGCCACTGCTACCCGGTCACATGGCCGGCAAGCCACTCCCACAAAGCAGGCCACACCTACAGAAGAGGTTCTAAAAAAATTTGAAACCCACCACTGGTTCTCTTTATACGCAGAGCCATTTCTGAGGGCATTGCCCTGTCAGCTCCAGCGCGTGGCTGGCCAGCTGATTCTTGGCCTTGACCTTCAGCTCTTTTTTGCCCTCAGGAAAACTTCTCGAATTTCTGGTTTGCGCATTGGGCCATTTTTCGCCCTCCCCAGGCTCCTAGAAAGCCTCTGGAGCCTGGGGAAGGCGGAAAATGGACATACCGGGTCCACCCGAAGTCGGAAAATGGGCCGTTTCCAGCCTCCGGAGGGCCTCCAGTTGGGTGGGGGAGGCCGTTTTCACCCTCCCCAGGCTCCAAGAAAGCTGTGAACTTTCAGGGGTGGGCATGCATGCTTTTGGCATCCTATTCTATTCTATTCTAATATTCTATTCCAGTGATGGCGAACCTGTGTGGCACGCGGAGCCATTTGTCAGGGCACGCGAGGCGCTGCCCTGTCAGCTGGCCAGCATGCATGCGCGCGCTTGCTAGCTGAGTTCACCATTTATAAAAGCCATTTTTCGCCCTCCCCAGGCTCCAGAGGCTTTATAGGAGCCTGGGGAGGGCGAAAAGAGCCTCCCCCACCCATCCGGAGGCTTCCCAGAAGCCTTCAGAACTCTTAAAACGACCCTCCGAGCAAACCGGAAGTGACTTCCGGTTTGCTCAGAGGGTCATTTTAAGCGTCTATCCCTGAAGCCTCCGGAGGGCCTCCTCTAAAGCCTCTGAAGCCTGGGGAGGGCGAAAAAAGCATGTAAAAAAGGGGGGAGTGGCTGTAGTGCGCGCATGTGCACTGGGGGGGTTGTGCATTGCATTATGGGTGCGGCACGCCCGCACACGACCCCCCTGCGCTCCCCCCACTTGTGGCACGTGAGCCAAAAAAGGTTCGCCATCGCTGTTCTATTCTATTATTCTATTCTATTCTATTATATTAGATTTATTGTATTATATCTATTCTATTCTATTCTATATATTATATTATATTATATTATATTATATTATATTAGATTAGATTAGATTAGATTAGATTAGATTAGATTAGATTAGATTAGATTAGATTAGATTAGACTAGACTAGACTAGACTAGACTTGACTAGACTATTATACTATACTATACTATACTATACTATACTATACTATACTATACTATACTATACTATACTATACTATATTATATTATATTATATTATACTATATTATATTATACTATACTATACTATATTATATTATATTTATTATATTACATTCCACCTCCTTTTCTTTACCTCCGATACAAATGAAAAAGGAGCCCGTTCCTTGCTGTGGAAGCTGTAAGCCTGCCTCTGAATCTTTCAGTAGGGCTAAACAGATCGCAGGGTTTAAATTTCAGTCTTTACTCAGAAGTGGGGAGGAGAAGTACCAGGGTTTCCATACAATGATGCCCTTGGAAAAAAATAGAATTGTTTTGGGTCTGCCACGGGTGTTCCATGCTTTTCTCTCTTGTAGTTCTGATTTATCAGTTTTAATCAGTTTTTTGAAGATGGGCTGGTGAGTTGCAAATGTAGGTACTATTGGGTGGTAGGTCTTGGCTTTGTGGGTTGTCCGAATAGTTAGCATCAGGGAGAACGTTCTTGTGCTTTTCTACACTGTGGTTTTGTTCGGTTCCTGCAAACAGTTCCATGTTCTTCAGCGTGGAGATATTTCCTCCAGTTTGTCTCGGAAACTGACAACCCGATAGCTTCCTAAAAAGTCCATTTTGTTTTGAGAAATAAAAAAAAAAAAACAGACCTCGGTACGCAAATGCGCAATTATTTTTCTTTCATTGAGCGAGAAAGGTTGAAACCTCAGTCTTGCTGTTCTGGGGTTGCAGGCAAGGGAATATAAATATCAAGCGTGCAAAAGATTTGCAGCCGAGCGAGAGGAAAGCCAAAACCAGCATGAAACAGGAATAGCAATTGGATCCCAGCCTGGATGGTTAAGGATGGCCGACTCTTCAAACGCTTTGCTAAAGTTAGCTCCTGATGCCCTGAAGGCTGTGAAGTCCGTGCCAAGATGGGCACGGTTGGCCCCTGGCACAGCTTCCGCAGCTAACAGAATAAGAATAAGCACCCACAACCTCTGGAGGCAAGACATTCCGCTGGCTAATTGTTCTCACTGTGGGTTCCTTGGTACTGTCTGAGCTTAGCTGTTTTCTTGCAGATCCTTCCTTCTAGCAGTGATGATGTTACCTAGTTAGGCGATGAAACGTCTGCAAGAAAACCACTAAGCTCTGAGAGCACAGTTCAACCCTGAGCTACCAATATTACCTGCTGTTAGAATACAGGCTTTTTATGAGTCTCCATTCCTCATCAAGGACGGTGGCTCAGTGGCTAAGCTTGTCGATCAGAAAGTTCAGCAGTTCGAATCCCTAGTACAATACAATACAATAGTAGAGTTGGAAGGGACCTTGGAGGTCTTCTAGTCCAACCCCCTGCCTAGGCAGGAATCCCTACACCGTTTCAGGCAAATGGATATCCAACATCTTCTTAAAGACTTCCAGTGTTGGGGCATTCACAACTTCTGGAGGCAACTTCTGTTCCACGGATTCATTGTTCTAACTGTCAGGAAATTTCTCCTCAGTTCTAAGTTGCTTCTCTCCTTGATTAGTTTCCACCCATTGCTTCTTGTTCTACCCTCAGGTGCCTTGGAAAATAGTTTGACTCCCTCTTCTTTGTGGCAACCCCTGAGATATTGGAACAATACTATCATGTCTCCTCTAGTCCTTCTTTCTCTTAAGCTGAATATACCCAGTTCCTGCAACCGTTCCTCATATGTTTTAGTCTCCAATCCCCTAATCATCTTTGTTGCTCTTCTCTGCACTCTCTCCAGAGTCTCCACACGAGTCTCCATAATGGAGTGAGCTCCCGTTACTTGTCCCAGATTCTGCCAACCTAGTAGTTCATAAGCACATAAAAAATGCAAGTAGAAAAACAGGGACCACCTTTGGTGGGAAGGGAATAGTGTTCTGTGCACCTTCGGCATTGAGTCATGCCGGCCACGTGACCACGGAGATGCCTTCGGACAGCACTGGCTCTTCGGTTTTGAAACGAAGATGAGCACTGCCCCCTAGAGCTGGAAACGACTAGCACATATGCATACCTTTACCTTATTCCTCATCAGTTGCTTTTTTCTATCTTTTGCCCCGAGATAAGGAATTTGAGATACTTTTGAATTACAAGGGTCAAAAGCCACTGAGAATTGGAATAGAATAGAATAACAGAATTGGAAGGGACCTTGGAGGTCTTCTAGTCCAACCCCCTGCCTAGGCAGGAAACCCTACACCACTTCAGACAAATGGTTATCTAATTTCTTCTTTAAAACTTCCGGTGTTGGAGCATTCACAACTTCTGGAGGCAAGTTGTGCCACGGATTAATTGAATTTTTTTTCCCTTCCCCGTTCTTGTCATTTTCATCCTTGGGGGGAAAAAAATGGCGAACAATCGCCGAAATTGTTGCAAAAAGAGTACAAACAGTGACCATTTCTCGTTTTCAGGTTGGAAATGAGTTGCCATCCAGACAACCTGCAGCAACACAGAAAACATTGGAGCGAGTCCTTTTTTTAAGAAGAGAGGGAATCGCAGGAGTTTCGGTCTGATGTCATCAGCCTAAACCGAGAGAATCACCGTCGGTAAGTCATCCACGTTTGGTATTCATTTGGCATTCGGTTTGTTTGTTGGTTTGCTTCCAGACCTCCTGGATGATCTTGGAGAGAAAAGGGGGGGGGGGGGAAGACAATATAGTATACGAGGACTCTGTGTGATGATACATTCCTTCCTTCTTTTCCTGTCGGTTTCTATCGTGTTTGGATTCCTTGTGTTGGATTTTGGATTTTGGACATGCCAAGTAGGAAGTTTGCATCTTTACATCCCTCCCTCCCTCCCTCCCTCCCTCCCTCCCTCCCTCCCTCCCTCTCTCTCTCAGTGCTGAAATGCATTTTTGGTTTATTGTTCAGTATGGATTAAGGGCACAAGTAATGAACAGCATCAGCATAGCTGGAAGTCCAAATTCTTTCTGTAGCAATAGCAATATATACCGCTTCACGGTGCTTTTCCAGCCCTCTCTAAGCGGTTTACAGAGTCGGCCTCTTGTCCCCAACAATATAGGTCCTCATTTTACCCACCTTGGAAAGCTGAGTCAACCTTGAGCTAATGAGAATCGAACTCCTGGAGTGAGCAGTGAGTTAGCCTGCAGTACTGCATTCTAAACACTGTGTACCATGGAAGGAAGGAAGGAAGGAAGGAAGGAAGGAAGGAAGGAAGGAAGGAAGGAAGGATGGATGGATCGATGGAAGGAAGGAAGGAAGGAAGGAAGGAAGGAAGGAAGGAAACATGCAGTACTGCATTCTAAACACTGTGTACCATGGAAGGAAGGAAGGAAGGAAGGAAGGAAGGAAGGAAGGAAGGAAGGAAGGAAGGAAGGAAGGAAGGATGGATCGATGGAAGGAAGGAAGGAAGGAAGGAAGGAAGGAAGGAAGGAAGGAAACATGCAGTACTGCATTCTAAATACTGTGTACCAGGAAGAAGGGAAAGGAAGGAAAGGAAAGGAAAGGAAAAGGAATAGCAATACAATACAATACAATACAATAGTAGAGATGGAAGGGACCTTGGAGGTCTTCTAGTCCAACCCCCTGCCTAGGCAGGAAACCCTGTACCGTTTCAGACAAATAGCTATCCAACATCTTCTTAAAGACTTCCAGTGTTGGGGCATTCAGAACTTCTGGAGGCAACTTCTGTTCCACTGATTCGTTGTTCTCACTGTCAGGAAATTTCTCCTCAGTTCTAAGTTGCTTCTCTCCTTGATTAGTTTCCACCCATTGCTTCTTGTTCTACCCTCAGGTGCCTTGGAGAATAGTTTGACTCCCTCTTCTTTGTGGCAACCCCTGATAGTACTTAAACTGATAGCAACAGTACTTAAACTTATATACCCCTTCACAGTGCTTTCTAGGCCTCTCTAAGCGGTTTACAGAGTCAGCCTCTTGCCCCCCCCCCCCAATCTGGGTCCTCATTTTAACGACCTTGGAAGGACGGATGGTTGAATCAGCATTGAGCCGGTCAGAATCGCACTCCTGGAGTGAGCAGTGAGTTTGCCTGCAGTACTGCCTTCTAACCACTGCATAATATGGATGGATGGATGGGAGGAAGGAAGGAAGGAAGGAAGGAAGGAAGGAAGGAAGGAAGGAAGGAAGGAAGGAAGGAAGGAAGGAAGGAAGGAGGAAGGAAGGAAGGAGAAAAGGAAGAGCAATAGCAATAACACTTAAGACTTATATTCCACTTCACTGTGCTTTCCAGCCCTCTCTAAGCGGTTGACAGAATCAGCTCCTCATTTTGCCCACCTTGGACGGATGGAAGGCTGAGTCAACCTTGAGCCTGGTGAGATTCGAATTTCCAAATTGCAGGCAGCAAACGTAGCCTGCGCCACCACGACTCATACCTCTTTGTGCACTTCGGAGTTTGTGGTTTCAGCCAGAGTTCCACAACCTTTCCAGCTAAGTGGACTGGCAGGGGTGGGCTGGTGGGTGGGGAGGAGAGTTGATGGTCTCATGCGTGCGGCTGACGTGCACGCAACTCCATTTGCACAAGTGGTGCGCACGCACATGCACACACCGGCCACTCATGATAATGGAGCACACATGAAGATGCTCGCCCACTGCTCACACCAGTGGGGATGCGCATAAGTGCACCTGCTCACTCGCTGTTTCCAAGGGTCTTCATCCCAAATTGCATAGCAAAAACTTTGTAGAGATTCTCAGCCATCCAGGCCATGGTTGCCCCAAAGGTGCTTTTTCAACAGGCAACTGGACTTTCTGTTCCTGGATGACTGAGAATCTCTACAGACTTTCAGCTGTACAATTTGGGATGAAGACCCTTGGAATGGTGTGGGAATAAGGAACGGATTTCCAGAGGAAAAATTGCAGACTACAGGAACCATTTGCACCACTCAGGTGATCCTGAAGACACAGAGAAACCTCCAGGTGGCCTCAATGACCCTCTAAAAGGATGCAAATGACCAGCCGTCTGCAAGGAATATAAACCCTTCCATTCCCCCACCATCCAGTCAGAGCTGAAGAAGCTTCTTGGATGAGAAGGGAAACGTCTTCAAAAGAAAAAAAAAACAAGGAAGTCCAATTGCCTCTTGAAAAGAAAACCCCTTTGGGACAACCCTGGCCTGGAGGACTGAGAATCTCTACAGATGTTTAGCTATACAATTTGGGATGAAGACCCTTGGAATGGTGTGGGAGTAGGAATGGATTTCCAGAGAGGAAAAATTGCAGACTACAGGAACCATTTGCACCACTCAGGAGACCCTGAAGACACAGATAAATCTCCAAGTGGCCTCAACGACCCTCTAAAAGGATGCAAATGACCAGCCAGGGATATAAATCCTTCCGTTCCCCACCATCCAGTCAGAGCTGAAGAAGCTTCTTGGATGAGAAGAGAAACGTCTTCAAAAGAAAAAAAAAACAGAAAGTCCAGTTGCCTCTTGAAAAAGCACCTTTGGGGCAACTATGACCTGGATGGCTGAGAATCTCTACAGAGTTTTTGCTATGCAATTTGGGATGAAGACCCTTGGAATGGTGCGGGAGTAGGAATGGCTTTCCAGAGAGGAAAAAACTGCAGACTGCAAGAACCATTTGCACCACTAAGGTGACCCTGAGGACACAAATAAGCCTCCATGTGGCCTCAACGGCCCTCTCAAAGGATGCAAAGGACCAGCTGTCTGCAAGGAGCATAAACCCTTCCATTCCCTACCATCCAAGTCAGAGCTGAAGAAGCTTCTTGGATGAGAAGCGAAACGTCTTCAAAACAAAACAAGAAAGTCAGTTGCCTCCTGAAAAAGCACCTTTGGGGCAACCGTGAACCTGGATGGCTGAGAATCTCTAAAGTTTCTTCACCCTCATCCTCATCCTACACCCCAGCTACAGATCTCCGCCACTGCTGACGAACAGCTGTGTTTGTGCGTGCAAAGGGACACTGCCAAACCGTCACTACCAGGAGGCCTCTCCTTTATCCTTGGCCATTAAGCATGCAGCCTGCGAAGGAGACAGGTTCGCTGGCTTTCTTACCTGGCCGTTACTAGGCAACTGCAGAATTTACCGCGTTGGGTGACAGCTGTTGGGTACATGCACGGAAGCCTAAATGGAAGGGGAATTGCTGGGTTGGGGCGGGGAGGGGAGAGGATTGCAATTGATATCAATAAAAAGATCGGGAAGCCAGGAGGCAAATGTCACTTCGCTGGGAGTGCCTGGATGGAGCTCTCGAGCCTTTGGCCTGGTGGGTGTCATTTTGTTAAATATTTTTTTAAATTAATTCATTTATTTCCCACCTTCGTAATTTTGCAAATGGCTCGAGGCAGCTGGACCAGGGGTGAGATTCAGCAGGTTCTGACAGATTCTGGAGAACCGGTAGCGGAAATTTTGAGTAGTTGGGAGAACCAGCAAATACCACCTCTGGCTGACTCTAGACTGGGGTGGGAATGGAGATTTTGCAGTATCCTTCCCCTGGAGTGGGGAGGGAATGGGGATTTTGCAGTATCCTTCCCCTGGAATGGGGAGGGAATGGGGATTTTGAAGTATCCTTCCCCCTGGAGTGGGGAGGGAGGGGAGATTTTGCAGTATCCTTCCCCTGGAGTGGGGAGGGAATGGAGATTTTGCAGTATCCTTCCCCTGGAGTGGGGAGGGAATGGGGATTTTGCAGTATCCTTCCCCTGGAATGGGGAGGGAATGGGGATTTTGCAGTATCCTTCCCCTGGAGTGGGGAGGGAATGGAGATTTTGCAGTATCCTTCCCCTGGAGTGGGAAGGGAATGGAGATTTTGCAGTATCCTTCCCCCAGGAGTGGGGAAGGAATGGGGATTTTGAAGTATCCTTCCCCTAGGAGTGGGGAGGGAATGGGGATTTTGCAGTATCCTTCGCCCAGGAGTGGGGTAGGAATGGAGATTTTGCAGTATCCTTCCCCCAGGAGTGGGGAAGGAATGGAGATTTTGCAGTATCCTTCCCCCCAGGAGTGGGGAGGGAATGGAGATTTTGCAGTATCCTTCCCCCAGGAGTGGGGAGGGAATGGAGATTTTGCAGTATCCTTCCCCCTGGAGTGGGGAGGGAATGGAGATTTTGCAGTATCCTTCCCCCTGGAGTGGGGAGGGAATGGGGATTTTGCAGTATCCTTCCCCCTGGAGTGGGGAGGGAATGGGGATTTTGCAGTATCCTTCCCCCTGGAGTGGGGAGGGAATGGGGATTTTGCAGTATCCACACCCACCAAGCCACGCCCACAATACCGGTAGAAAAAAAATGAATTTCACCACTGGGCTGGATGGTGTACAATAAAATTATTAAAAGGATAGAAACGGGTGCCTGAATGGGTGGGACAGGCTGAAGTAGTAAACAGTAAACAGTAACAGAGTTGGAAGGGACCTTGGAGGTCATCCAGTCCAACCCCTTGCTTACGCAGGAGGCCTGTACTAGGGATTCGAACCACTGAACTGCCGGGACAATGACAGTTTCATAAGAATATGTTCTCAGGCTGTGGTCTAGGGCTGCAGCTCTGCCTCCTGCCTCCCAAGGTTATCCTCACAGCCCGTTGCAGAAAACTCTCCACCTCAGCTCTTCTGCCATCAATCCAGATGCGATAAAATGCCTCCCCACCCCCTCTCTTCAGCTGAGTAATTTTATGGCGATGCGTTTTCCCGGCTTCAGAAACAGCCTTCGCTCAAAAGGTGCGCCTGGTTAAACATCCGCTGACAAAAAGTTCCGGCTCCATGTTCGGAAAAACCCAATGGAAAAAAAGCATGTGTAAACATTAAGGGGGGAAAAAAGCTGTTTGCAAGTTGCTCGTGTTGCAGATTCCCTTAAAAACACTCAACGGAATGGACCAAATATTTACTGGAGGTGCTAAAGCAAACACACAACACATCTGCTCCTCTTCACAATTTCGCGGAAGCCAACGACAGTCTTCCACAAACATGGGCGTCAAACGCGCACGGCAAAATGTGATGGGGCTTGTGTTTTTTTGGCTTGAGCATTCTTGTTTGAGGTTTCGGGAACTATTATTTAAAGGTCAAATGAAACTATCCACTTGTCTACTATTTCTCTGCTATCTCAGTGGGTTCAGAGCTAACGTCCTGCTAGATCCTATGGAAAGGAGCTCCATATTCCTGTCTCCCAGGGACTGAGGCTGAGATGGATGGTGATGATAGATAGGCAGATAGAGAGAGAGAGAGATGGAGATAGGCAAATAGATAAAGAGAAGATAGATGGATGGAGATGATAGATAGATAGAGACAGACAGACAGATAGAGATAAAATAGAGAGATGGATGGAGCAGATAGATAGGTAGATAGGTAGATAGATGATAGATAGATAGATAGATAGATAGATAGATAGATAGATAGATAGATGATAGATAGATAGATGATAGATAGATAGATAGATGATAGATAGATAGATAGATAGATGATAGACAGACAGACAGACAGACACAGTGTTCAGTGGCTAAGACGCTGAGCTTGTTGATCAGAAAGGTTGGCAGTTCAGCGGTTCGAACCCCTAGCGCTGTGTAACAGAGTGAGCTCCCGTGACTTGCACCAGCTTCTGCCAGCCTAGCAGTTCGAAAGCACGTAACAAAATGCAAGTAGAAAAATAGGGGCCACCTTTGGTGGGAAGGGAACAGCGTTCTGTGCGCCTTCGGCGTTGAGTCATGCCGGCCACATGACCACAGAGACGTCTTCGGACAGCGCTGGCTCTTCGGCTTTGAAACGGAGATGAGCACTGCCCCCTAGAGTTGGGAATGACTAGCACGTATATGCGAGGGTAACCTTTAGCTTGAGAGGGAGAGGGAGAGATGGAGGGAGGGAGGGAGGGAGGGAAAGAAAGAGAGAGAGAGAGAGAGAGAGAGAGGGAGAGAGAGGGAGAGAGAGGAGACATCTGAGTCCAAAGCAGGAATGAGGATGGAGAAAGCATCTCAGATGTGACCCTCCCTCATTCTCCGGAACATAAAAACGGGAGGAGGGGGTGTAGCATTGTATAGTATTGGTGAGTTCTAGTCTGGATTTAAGGACTGTAAATTGCTGTATTCCCCCCCCCCCTCTCAATTTCTTCATCCGGCTCCGTAAAATACATGAATCTTTGGTATCAACCTATATCAGGGATGATGAATTTTGTCAGCCCCGAGTGCCCAAACCAGAACGCCCGTGCGCCGTAGCCCCAGAAACTCAAAGACCAGCTGGCCAGTGTGCATCCTCATGCTGGCCAGCTGGTCTTTGGCTTTCTCACCATGCGCATGCATGCTGGCCAGCTGGTCTTCGTGCATATCGAAGCGCCCGAAACCTGAAGATCAGATGTCTGGCATGTGCCTATGCACCGGCCAGCTGTTCTTTGGGTTTCCGGGACTCCGGCATGCACAAAGATCAGCTGGCTGGTGCGCACGCGCACTCCAGAAACCAGAAGAGCAGCGTATGTACCATAGGTCCGCCATCAGGGAGCTTTATCAACGGAGCTGATGCCCCCAATTTTCCTTCTGAGCAAAGCGGTGTGATGCCATCCTTGGACACGCTTAAGCCAAACGTACTGCGTCCGATCTTCATTAAGAGCCTTGGCGAAGGACATTAGTTCAGAGAGGGGAAACATTCTGTGAGCGAATGACATCGCAGGCCTGAGATGTAATGAAATCGAGACTAATTTGGTTTGTAGCGGATTTACCTAACTTTAATGCTTGGACGAGGGAGAGAAGATATGAAGTGAGTTTTTTGCCCATCGCTTCCAGGTAGAGCTGACAAGACCGGTTGAGCTAATTCAGTTTTTCTTTAAGGCTACTGTCAGAATTCTAAATAACATCCAAAATTAAATTAGAGTCCGAGGCAAAGGATTCCTCAAAGTTCCAATTGATGAAGAGAGCCATGTTGGCACATCTGGGAAAAGCTGAATCTGAAAGCTTCCCGGTTTTCCCCACCTAGTTGAAAGTTCAAGATCTTGCCCCCAACACCCACAAGCCCATCACAAGGTCCAATCTCCCACTGCCATGCTGGCAGTTCCACCCATCCAGTTCCAGCCAGGTGCAGAGGTGCAGAGACAAAGGATGACCTTGGCTTTCTAGAAAGAATGTTGTTACGGCTACATATCATCTAACTCCGTACAATCCCCCCTCCCATTTTCCCACCATAGAAAATGCATAGTAGAATAATAGAAAGTGTGGCAGGCCAGAGATCCAAAAGAAAAGATGCCTGCAGGCCTGACAGGATCTTGCAAGCTTGACAGTGCAATCTTCACACCCTCATCTTTACAAGCAATAACTTGGGGAGAGTCTCTTTGGAGCCTCTTTGCTCCATCTACTAGGCCAGTGGTCCCCAAGTGGTGGTCCATAAGAAAATTCTGTGGTCTGCAGAAAAATTATTTGCATTTTTTATATTGCACTAAATCAGGGGTCCTCAAACTACGGCCCCTGGGACGGATATGTGCAATGAACGCTTGTGTTGCTGCAGAGAGTCTCCCCCTTGGGGTCTTTTTGTGTGGCTCAGAGGGAGGCAGAAATTTCGACATGGGGTCTGCTTCAGCCTCCTGGTGGGGGGCTTTGGGCGAAGGCTGGAAGTGCTGCTGATGGTAAAGAGCTGGAGGGCCCCGTTCCAGTGGGACTGCATCATGGCCTGGAACTGCAGCCTGCTGAGCCTCCAGGCTCTGCCACCTGGCCTTGCACTCCTTCAGGTCTTCCCTCTGCTTGGAAAGCCTATGCTCGTAGTCCTCAGTGAGGTGCTTCTGCTGAGCCTCCTTCTCGATCAGATCCAATTTGAACTGAGCTGTTTTGCCAACTCTTTTCTCCTGGTGGCTGCTTAGCTCCAACAACTGCTTCCTGTTGGGGCCCTAAGGAGCCCGGGTGGGCAGGCGAGGAGTGGCTGGGATGGGGATGGATGAGTAGAGGCCAGCGAGGTGCCCTTTGACATGAGTGACATCAAGTTGGCCACACCCACCCAGTCACATGACCACCTTGCCACTCCCACCCAGGCGGTCATTAGGCAGATCGTATTAGTGGTCCGTGGGATTTAAAATTATGAACTTAGTGGTTCCTGAGGTCCGAAAGGTTGGAGACCCCTGCACTAGGCAACCGTGGGCTATGTTAACTCTTATTTGACTGACATTTCTTTCCTGGTCTCCCAAGGTCATTCTCACACATTTTTACAGTATTTCTCCAACTTGCACCTTCGAGGGAATGTGGACTTCAACTCCCAGAATTCTCATCCATGACCACGTTGGCTGTGGAATTGTGGGAGTTGAAGTGCGCACACCCGGAAACGGCTGTAGTAGGGAAATAGTGTATTAAGTGGTTGGTTATTTCTCGCATTGTCTGTGCTTGCAGTTCTTGTTGGTTGCATTTAATAGACGTCTGTCTCTGGGCCTCGTTGACCATGACGAACCTGGGAACGGAAGGATACTGTTGAAATCAGTTTTCCTGGAAGTCAATTTTCTGCACGTCACTCAAAATCGAAGGCCTGGTGTTCCAACTAGAGCCAATTCCTTACTAGGGAGAAATCAGTTTGGCTGAGCAACCGAAGGGTGGGGAGGTTTGGAAACGGGCCCCTGTGCTTTGTCTGAAGGCGTTGCTCACTCGTTCGCCCCACCTCCAGGCGTTATTAAAAATTAATCTGCCTTGCTCTCTTGCTGACGTGCTTTTTCACTGTGGGAGCTTCCAACGTGGTTAATAATCAAAGGCAATTAAAAACAGGTATGTTAAAGCTGTGCGATTTTGATCGGGTTGGTTTTGATGGCATAAGGAATGCTTTGTCGGTTTTTCTTGGAGGGCTTTCGTGCCTAAGGTGGGGCTAGAACTCACTGTCTCCCGGTGGTAGACCTAAACTCACACAGTCGGCTTTCAAGACTAAGGCTGAACTAGAACTCACCGTCTCCTGGTGATTGGCCCAAGGTCACTGAACTGGCTTTAATGTCTAAGGGAGGACTAGAATTCACTGTCTCCTGGTGATTGGCCTAAACTCACACTGTTGGCTTTCATGCATAAAGTGAAACTAGAGGTCACAGTCTCCTGGTGATTCCCTACCTCTTAGATTGGTTGTTTTTTTCTGCAGACGTTTCATGACCCAACTAGGCAACATGATCAGTATTAGAAGGGAATGGGGTTTGCAGAGAGGAGGAGGAGGAGGAGGAGGAGGAGGAGGAGGAGGAGGAGGAGGAGGAGGAGGAGGAGGAGGAGGAGGAGGAGGAGGAGGAGGAGGAACAACTGTGTGGTCATTGGTGCTCTCCGAGCTTGGTGGGGTTTTTTGCAGACGTTCCATGACCCAACTAGGCAACATCATCAGTGTTAGAAGGGAATGAGGTTTGCTCTCTGTTTATAGACAAGTAGCTTGCCCTGACACTGTTATTGGGAGTGTTGAAAGAATGAAGTCTTACGTGACCCATTTATTCATCTTTAGTCCTGGGAGTAATTTAATTTTGTGAAAGGCCAACCCTAAACGGCCAACCCTAAACCCTAAACGCAGATCCCGACCTGCGAAATCAAAATTCGGAGGGACAGAAAGTGGTGGAATTAAATTTTGGCCTCTCGTGCCCTTTCGGCCGTGTTGTTTGCTTAAGGAAGGTAATTGAGTTTGGCTGTGATTACATCAGGTAACCAGATTGCAGTGTTAATGTTGCCTGCACAGCAGGAAATGAGAACATTGATTTTATCTTTTTAATCATTAGCCTGTGAGCTGATGCTGGAATAGGCAAATTTTGAATCTTCTTTGCTTCTCCATTCCACCCCCCACCCCACCCCCGCCAACTTTCTTGAAGCTTCTCCTCTGGGAAGAGGAGACCGGTAAGAGTTTTGCAAGAGATAAAATATAAGCTATCGGATAGAAAGTAGGACCCTCTTTCTAGACCTCAAAAAAAGGGTCAAGATGGGAAAGGATCTCTCTGTGGGAACCGTATTTTTGTTGCATTTAGCTACTAACCAGAACGGGTGTCTGCAACTTGTGGCTCCGGAGCCTCATGCGGCTCTTTGGGCCCTCTGCTGTGGCTCCCTGTCAGGTGATCCCACCACTGGCTGCCCTCGCCCCCCCCAGTCAATCCTGGTCTGAGAAGGCAAGGGCAATGGTGGGGGATGGAGAAGCAACAGGAGAGAGATACAGAGAGAGAGAGAAAAAGAGAGAGGAGAGAGATACAGAGATACAGAAACAGAGAGAGAGAGATGAGAGAGATACAGAGAGAGAGAAAGAGAGAGTGAGGAGAGAGAGAGATACACACAGAGAGAGAGAGTGATACAGAGATACAGTGACAGAGAGAGATACAGAGAGAGAGAGTGATACAGAGATAGAGAGAGGAGAGAGAGATACAGATACAGAGATAGAGAGAGAGAGAGAGGAGAGAGAGATACAGATACAGAGAGAGAGAGAAGAGAGAGGAGAGAGATACAGAGTTACAGAGAGAGAGAGAGAGGGGAGAGAGAGAGATACAGAGTTACAGAGAGAGAGAGAGAGAGAGAGAGAGAGAGAGAGAGGAGAAATACAGAGAGAGAGAGGAGAGAGATACAGAGATACAGAGAGAGAGGAGAGAGAGAGAGATACAGAGAGAGAGAGGAGAGAGAGAGATACAGAGAGAAAGAGAGAGAGTGAGGAGAGAGAGATACAGAGTCAGAGAGAGATACAGAGAGAGAGTGATACACACAGAGAGAGAGAGATGCAGAGAGAGAGGAGAGAGAGAAAGAGATACAGAGAGAAAGAGAGAGAGTAAGGAGAGAGAGATACAGAGTCAGAGAGAGATACAGAGAGAGAGTGATACACACACAGAGAGAGAGATACAGAGAGAGAGGAGAGAGAGAAAGAGATACAGAGAGAAAGAAAGAGAGTGAGGAGAGAGAGATACAGAGTCAGAGAGAGATACAGAGAGAGAGTGACACAGAGAGAGAGAGAGTGAGAGAGAGATAGAGATAGATAGATAGATAGATAGATAGATAGATAGATAGATAGATAGATAGATAGATAGATAGATAGAGAGGGAGAGGGAGAGAGAGAGAGAGAGAGATACACACAGAGAGAGTGACACATAGATACAGAGAAAAGGGTTTTGTGTTCTGGGTGTTTTTTAACAACCCGTTCTCTGCCCTAATGCCCAGCTGGGTAGGCATGGCTAGCTATCATTTTCATACCTACCTCTGCATGGAGAAACTGACAAGCGGAAGAGGAAGAGGCAGAAGTTCATTGCCCATGACCTACGCATCCCTCTTTTCAAAAGACAATTTTACCCCTGTTGAGAAATCTTGTTCTTTCTCCAATAAGCTGAAGGCCGCTGGATTGTCAAGTCAGCCCATGGTCCTCCACGGAAGTGAGAAACCTTGAATGAGAGTGTGACACCTCTTTTGTCCCTTCCGTTGATCAGGAGATCTTTTTGTTGCCATAATCGTGAGACATCTTACATTCGTAAGGTTTCATCGGGCTGAGTAATGCTCCCTCTCTCCACGTTGAATCGGTTTACAGTTTCTGTCAGAAATTGATGGCTTCTCTTTTGGGGAAGGTCCTCTCTCGTTTTGGCTACTAGGGTCTTAGCAGGCTGAGATGTGAAATTCTTAACTTAACTTTAACTTTTATTTAATTTATAAACCGCGCCCTCTCCCAGAAGGGACTCGGGGCGGTGTACAGTCATATTAAAAACACAATAAATATACATAAATATAAAAATAGATATAGATATAGATGTAGCTGGAAGAGGTAACATATAAACTGTACAATAGTAGTTAAAGTTCAAATTTAAAAATGCATTAAAAACTACCCCTAAAAAACTATCCCAGAATAGAATGTTTGCCAGGAGGTATAAAATGGGACTATAAATGGGCCAGGCCAGCTAATTGGAACAGGTGGGTCTTGAGTTTCTGTCGGAAGGAGCGGAGGTCGGTAGTGGTTCTGATATCGGGGGGGAGGTCATTCCAGAGGGTTGATGGAGAACATCAAAATGATCCCTTTAAAAAGAGGATTTGGCTTCTATTTTGGCCGAAAGGGATTGTGGGTGATGGGTGAAAAGACAGCTACCCAAAACTGGATCCTTGTGAGAAATTGCTAAGTAATAGAGCCAGGTCTTGCCAAAGATTAAGAATCAAAGTCACCTAAATCAGGTGTCCCACCAGGTGGTGAAATGCATTTTTTTTACTACCGGTTCTGTCGGCATGGCTTGGTGGGCATGGCAGGGGAAGGATGCTGCAAAATCCCCATTCCCTCCCCACTCTGGGGCCAGCCGGAGGTGGCATTTGCCGTTTCTCCGAACTACTCAAAATTTCCGCTACCGGTTCTCGAGAACCTGTCAGAACCTGCTGAATTTCACCCCCTGTCTCACCTAAACCTTGGCAACTTTAAGACTTGTGGACTTCAATCCCAGGATTCCTCAGAATTCTATTGGCTGAGGAATTTGGGAAGTTGAAATCCACAAGTCTCAAAGTTGCCGCCAGGTTTCCGAAAGATGCCCCAATTAATTCATGAGCCTCGAACCAAGTTTCAAAAGAAAACCAGTCATTTATTAGGAACACCATTTTGGCAATACCGTATTGCAGTCAGATCTGACCTCATTTGAATTATGGATGAACTTTGCCCCTGTTCCTTCCCTCCCCTCAGTCTGTGTCATAAATCACACTCCCCAATGAGGTGCACCCCTCCCAAGTCTGCTTATTAAAACATGCCAATGCTTTATGAGTTGACAGTTGCCAAG
This sequence comes from Natrix natrix natrix, assembly GCA_029891615.1. Lineage (NCBI taxonomy): Eukaryota > Metazoa > Chordata > Lepidosauria > Squamata > Natricidae > Natrix > Natrix natrix. The sequence goes on from JAKRSK010008287.1 coordinate 1,385,009, forward strand.
GTTGGTGACCCCAGCCTCCACCACAAGATGGGCAGCAAATAAGTGTGATACATAAATCAGCATCCATGCAGGTCTAAGAAAAGGGCAAAAACTAACTAGAGCAGTGATGGTGAAGTGCCGAAGTGCCGAAAAGGGAGCGTGCATGCGCTCGTTTGGGCTGCAACCTGGAAGGGGACATGCCCAGGGCGCATGTGCACACCTGAACAGGACTTTTGGTTACTGGCACACACATGCACGCTGGCCAGCTAGTGTTCCGGGTTTCTGGCACGCATTCATGCACGACGATCAGCTGGCCACCCAGGAAAACGGAAGATCGGCTCTTCCCGTTTCCAGCACTGCTGCACACACGAAGGCCAGCTGGTTGTCGCACATGCATGCGTGCATGCCAGAAACACAGAGGAGGAAGGGGTGACACAGCACATGCCAGGCAACATGGCACCAGGTGCCACTTCAGGCCCTTGTGCCATAGGTTCGCCATCATGGAACTAGAGGACCCAATAGTCACTAAGTCAGTAATCTGGCAGTTTCTACCAGCTGTTCTTCACCAACCAGCGAATCTGGATTTTGGCCGGATTCCTAAATCTACCACAATAGGGATATACATACAGGAGGGTGATGTCATTTTCCTTGACTGCATGTTCTCTAGTCCTTCTATTTCAGGATCTTATAGGCAATGGCCCTGCAAGATTTATGATACTGCAGTACAGCAGGAAAGAGAGACATCTCTGCCTCTTTATCCAGCTTGCAACAATAAAAATAATAATAAGCTCAAATTTAAACGTTGGCTAAGAGTTGACAAATGCCTTGATGTCACATCGTCCATCAAGGTGTTGGTGCAATTGGCTCGAAGAAAAACCAACATACAAAACTTCATTTTGAGTGAACGTTCTGTCTAGTAGTTCACCAACTGCAGACACAGGTCCCTTGTAGGCATCAACTGTAGATACAACCAACTGGGGTCACGGTATGTCAAAATGCCCATGTCCTGAAACATGTTCAAGAGACGGGAAGAGAGGCCAACTTTTCAGGAACTCTGTTGTGGATCCACTTTGATCATTCCTATCTATCTACAGTGTCTGTCTGTATCTATCCATCCATTCATCTATCTTTATCTATCTGACTGTCTGTCTGTCCGTCCATCCATCCATCCATCCATCTATCCATCTATCATATCTATCTATCTATCTATCTATCTATCTATCTATCTATCTATCTATCTATCTATCCATCCATCCATCCATCCATCCATCCATCCATCCATCCATCCATCCATCCATCTATCTATCTATCTATCTAATCATCTATACCTACCTACCTACCAATCATCTATCAACTATAGCATCTATCTATTGTCCATCCATTCTATCTGTCTGTCTGTCTGTCTATCATCTCTCATTCTATCTATCTATCTATCTATCTATCTATCTATCTATCTATCTATCTATCTATCTATCTAATCATCTATACCTACCTACCTACCAATCATCTATCAACTATAACATCTGTCTGTCTGTCTGTCTATCTATCTAATCATCTATACATATCTGTTTATCATCTATCGATTGTCCATCCTATCTATCTAACATCTATCATCTGTCTGTCTGTCCGTCCATCCATCCATCCATCCATCCATCCATCCATCTATCTATGCATACATACCTACTTATATACATATACCCATTTGGTCATCCAGCCATTGATCTATCATCCATCCATCCCTATAGCCACTATAATGCTAGAAAATCTGAAAGTAAAACTATTTTATGAAGAAGATCATGCTGAGAAACAGTGGCCTAGTCTGCATGAAATTTCCCTATTCCCTCCTTCTTCCTGTGCCTGAAACAGCTGAGAAATCTTTCTGCCTTCAACCTTATGGGCCACATGGTCTTTAGAGTACAGTTAAGAATGCCAAGATGGTTGTTCTGACCCAGGCTTCCCCCAAAAGCACAAGGCAGAGTCCTGGTCCCGACAAAACCCCTTTTATTAAACAAATGTTTATTCCTCCCATTCACATTCAGCCAAGGCCTGGCAAACAGTCTTTCAAAGGAATATTTATGACCACAGACCTTATCTATCTTGGAAAGCTGCCATGTCAATATTGAGGTGCTGTGCAAGGAAAGGAGAAGAAAGGAATGACTGAGCACAGAGCCTCTGACTCTTGTTTTAAAACTATTGTTGATTTTTCACCCCATTCCTAAGAGGTCTGTAGGGGGCACGCATAAGCGCACCAGGGTGCCTACCATCTCTGTCCTACTGTCTCCATTTATTCATACCCATTTACTGTGTTTATATTTAGGTTTATACTTATAACTGTTATGCCTATTTATGTTTATACTTATTATCTTTTACATGTTCGACAAACTAAATAAATAAATAAAAAGATTCACAGAGAGATCTTCACACTCTTCTTTATAATGCCTTGGTGAGGCTACACTTGGAATACTGCATTCAGTTCTGGTCGCCACGATGTACAAAAGATGTGGAGACTCTAGAAAGAGTGCAGAGAAGAGCAAGAAAGATGATTAGGGGACTGGAGACTAAAACATATGAAGAACGGTTGCAGGAACTGGGTATGTCTAGTTTAATAGAAAGAAGGACTAGGGGAGACATGATAGCAGTCTTCCAATATCTCAGGGGCTGCCACAAAGAAGAGGGAGTCAAGCTATTCTCCAAGGCACCTGAGGGTAGAACAAGAAGCAATGGGTGGAAACTAATCAAGGAGAGAAGCAACTTAGAACTGAGGAGAAATTTCCTGACAGTGAGAACAATTAATCAGTGGAACAGCTTTGCCTCCAGAAGTTGTGAATGCCCCAACACTGGAAGTCTTTAAGAAGATGTTGGATAGCTATTTGTCTGAAACGGTGTAGGGTTTCCTGCCTAGGCAGGGGGTTGGACTAGAAGACCTCCAAGGTCCCTTCCAACTCTACTATTGTATTGTATTATTGTACTCCTGAAATGAACGAATGAATGAATTGTTTCCTGCACAAAACTCCACTCCCCTTTCGCTCCTCTTTGATTCCCTATGGGAGGAGCAATTCCTCCTCCTCCTGTGGCTTTACTCCCAAGTCGACCCTGATCTCTGAGCTGTTCTTTTCTTCTGGCAGCTCTGCGCATGCGCACCCTGGGAACAGGTTCCAGCTGTTCCTCTGCCTCACTGCTGTCTTGCTCCGAAAGCAGCTGTGGCCCCTGTCTCTGCCTCCAATGCAGAGCTCTCGTCTGAGCCTTCCCCAGACTCCAGGACTGGCCCATGTTCCACCCCCAACCTCCTCACTATCCGCCTCTGCTGCCAGCTCTGCTGGCCGCTGGTAGGCCACAACATTGGTGTCCTCTGCAGTATGATGAAAGCTCTTCCTTCTTCCCTATCTGGGAGCAGATTTCTCCTGTGACACCCCCACCCCACCCCGCGACCAAGTCCCCTTCAAAGCAGCGAGATCTTTGGCTATTCTTGCCGGTCTTGCTACATCTTACGAAATGAGAGCCTTTCCGTAACAAGATCCAGAACTCCCCAAAGGGAGATAAGTCTTCTCGAGCAGATAAACGGTATCAGGAATTGTTTTCTCCGTGAAATGGAGCAGTGCTCAGCCATTACATAAGAGCGATGCGAGAGGGGGAGGGGGAGGAAGGGGGTATATCAACGCCGTGCGATCTCTCCAATTCAATTTCAGATCCATTTAGGAGGCGCTGACATTTTGCCAGGGTGGAAAGGAAAGGAGGTCATGAGTTCTCTCCCTTAGAACTTAGAAAGGAACATCGGGGTACCTTTGGAAGTGGGGTGTACCCTTGAGATGCTGTGGAGGAACAGGGCAGTCTTACTCTTCTTCTGCTCCAAGAAAGTGAATTGCCAGGAGCAGGCGTGTCAAACTCAAGGCCCAGGGGCCGGAGCCGGCCTGCGGGGTGCTTAGATCTGGCCCGGGGGAGGGGGGCTGCCCTGGAAACAGCAAAGGATCACCCTGTGGTGCCTCTGCCAGTGAAAGTGGAGCTTTGAGTGCAGCCCTTCCGAGCTCCGTTTTTGCTGGCCGAGGGTTGCAGGAGACTGTTGCAGCCAAAAATGGAGCTTCCAACTCTATTGTTATTCTACTCTACTCTACTCTATTTCTGTTATTCTGTTCTGTTCTATTCTATTCTATTCTGTTCTGTTCTGTTCTATTCTATTCTATTCTACTCTATTTCTGTTATTCTGTTTTATTCTATTCTATTCTAGTCTACTCTACTATACTCTATTTCTGTTATTCTGTTCTGTTCTATTGTATTCTATTCTATTCTATTCTATTCTATTCTACTCTATTTCCGTTATTCTGTTCTGTTCTGTTCTGTTCTGCTCTATTCTATTCTACTCTACTTTATCCCAGTAAGGGTATGGCTAGCTGATGAGAGCTAAATAGCTTGAAATAGATCTATACTAGTCTCCCTTTATTTATTTATCAGCACAAATACAACACACACACACACACACACACACACACACGCATGCATTTATATTATTTCATACATCTTTTTTCTTCATTCTATGTATAACATTCTATATATTCTATGTATAACAAGCTTTACTACATTTGACTAATTTTGTATCCATTTCCTATTATTTATTTGCTGCAGTCTATTTTGTATTTCTATCTTTTAATCATTTTCCGGTTTTGTAGTTGTTTTTTTTAATTTGTTGATCTTTCTTCCTTTCTTTTTTGCGTGCCTACTTTCCCCTCTTTTCCTCTAGACAATGATACCATGAATCCCATGCGGGGTAACATTCGGATTCTTCTTTCTCTTTTAATTTAATAAGACCTGTGACACCATCAACCACTCTCCTTAACCTTGATTAGAATGGCCAACGATAGAAAATAGAAGCCTAGCCTCTCATTTTCCATTCCGTTAATTCTTCAAGGGTAGTGCTATTATTTTATTTTTAAACAATTAAAACCTGACAGACTTTGTCTCCAGTCTTTTTTTACCATCATCTGTGTATGCTAGTTTGGGCAATTAAATTGGAGATGGTTGGTAGGAAACGTCAATTCGTAGGAAACTGACTTGGGACGTCTCTGTTTCGGAAAAAGGATGATTTTTCTAACTGCTTTCTCCCCTCGGCGCGATAGAACGAGCCCCAGGATTGGTAATTGTCTCCTCAGTTCAGACAACATACAACAAAACGCTGTCTTGTAAAAGAAAGGAGGTTTTTTATTAACGGAGACGGAAACTTGTCTAATTAAAGGATGAGTTGTTGATTCGGTGTAAAAATGTAATGGATTTATTGACTCATTTCACTGAATCGCTACGGATTTGCGGAGCCGCTGAATAAATGCAGTTTCGAATGAAACACAGTTTTGTTTAACCAAAGGCCACCTCTTTAGAGCTGTGCTTCTTTCTTTGCAATCGATCCTTGCTCCTGGTGAGTTTATGAAGGGACAGAAAGCATGTACAATATTTGACCAAATTTAAAAGGAAATGTGTGCGACTGGGACTAATGACAGAATGGGAGGCTTGATCCTTTGTACATCCCAGGTGAAATACAGTATAACAGAAGGGGTCTTGGAGGTCTTCTAGTCCAACCCACTGCTGAAGCAGGAGACCCTACGTCATTCCAGAAAAGTTATCTGCCCAGTCTCTTCTTAAAAACCTCCAGTGATGAAGCACGCATAACTTCTGGAGGCAAGTCATTCCGCTGATGAAGTCATTCTAACTGCTAGGAAATTTCTCCTTAGTTCCATGTTGGATGCCTTTTTGCTTAGTTTCCATCCGTTGTCTCTTGTTCTGCCTTCAAATGCTTTGGAGGGTAGGTTGACTTCCTCTTTGACAGTCCCTCAAATATTGGAAGACTGCTATCATCTCAGTTCTTTTCACTAGACTAGACATATCCAGTTCCGGCATCCATTCACTTTATGTTTTAGCCTCTGGTTCTCTACTGGACTGAATTTTAGGCATTGCCAAGATGGCCCAGTGGTTAGAGTGCAATACTGCAGGCTACTTCAGCTGCATTTCGGCAGTTTGAATCTCACCGACTCAAGGTTGACTCCTCCTTCCGTCCTTCCGAGGTGGGTAAAATGAGGACCCAGATTGTTGGGGGCAAGAGGCTGACTCTGTAAACCGCTTAGAGAGGGCTGCGAAGCGGTATATAAGTTGTGCTATTGCTAGTGTCCTTCTTTCCTTCCTTCCTTCCTTCCTTCCTTCCTTCCTTCCTTCCTTCCTTCCTTCCTTCCTTCCTTCCTTCCTCCCTCCCTTGGTCCACAGTGGTTAGAAGGCAGTACTGCAGGCTACTTCTGCTGACTGCGGGCTGCCTACAATTTGGCAGTTCGAATCTTACCAGGCTCAAGGTTGACTTGGCCTTCCATCCTTCCGAGGTGGGTAAAATGAGGACCCAGATTGTTGGGGGGCAATAGGCTGACTCTGTAAACTGCTTAAAGAGGGCTGTGAAGTGGTATATAAGTCTAAGTGCTATTGCTATTGTTCTTCCTTTTCTCCTTCTTTCTTTCCTTCCTTCTTTTCTTGCTCCGTAGTGGTTAGAAGGCAGTACTGCAGGCTACGTCCGCTGCCTGCCGGCTGCCTGCAACTTGGCAGTTCAAATCTCACCAGGCTCAAGCTTTCCATCCTTCCGAGGTGGGTCAAATGAAGACCCAGATTGTTGGGGGCAAGAGGCTGACTCTGTAAACAGCTTAGAGAGGGCTGGAGAGCACTGTGAAGCGGCATATAAGTCTAAGGGCCATTGCTATTGCAAAGAAACAATGTTGAACTGAGGCTTCCCAAACCACCGTTGACCCAATTCCTGGAGACCTCGTAAGCCATGTTATGAAGGGCTAGGTAAACTTTTCAACGTCGCCCCTAACAAAGGCTCCAACAGAGATTAGAAGGTTTGACTTTTGCAACTGTGTCTCTGTGTTTGTGTGTGCTGGTGCGAATGTGTGCATTTTCCCCTCTCCCTGCTCTAGTGCTCTCTCTCTCTCTTCAGCCCCCAGGCGACTAATAAGCTGTTTCCAGGCACTTACCGGAAAGGTCAACCCCAACCAGGCAGGAAAATTAATTTAAAATGAACAGCAGGCACCCCACACCAGAGCAGGAGGTCTGACCCTTTGGGGGGGGGGGAGGCTGTTTCTATGGGAGAAACCATGTGGGCAGCTGGGTGGATTGCTTACAGAGAAACAAAAGTCCCAAGACCAGATACGGTTTTCGTAGCGATTGTTTAGAACCGTCATTTAAGGAATCAGCACTTCCTGGCCCCTTTCTTAATCCGTCTTGGGTCAGTCCCCGCCAATGCCTCTCCTTGTCCATCTTTCAGGAAGACATTTCAGCAGGTAAGTCTTTTTTGCTTTCCATTGATGGTTTTCCTCTTATGCCCCTTTGCAAGGCGTTCTTTGCCGTCTTCCAGCAATGTCCTGCCAGCACCTTCTTCGTCCTTGCATGAATTGCTTGGCTGTGGGAATAAAAAGCAGAATGCATTTATTATGGTGGTAGATCAGCTCAGAAAAAGAAAAGGGATCCTCAATTCAACAGGCAATTGCTGTGTCTATTGGCACATTGCACAGCTAGCAGGAATAAGCCAGACCTATCAACTTGTTTTGACGGACGATTGACATGCTCTTCTTTCTTTTCTTCCGTTCAACCGAGTTATAAAGTATTATAAAATACGAAATGCAAAGTAAATAGGAAAGCAGTGAGGGGAAAGGGAAGTGAGGAAAGGAAAAGAAAGGCAAGGGAAGGCAAGGAAAGAAAAGGAAAGGAGATAGATGGAGTGGAAAGGAAAGGAAGATAGAAAAAGGAAAGGAAAGGAAGAAAAGGAAAGGAAAAGAAAGGAAGATAGAAGCAGGAAAGGAAAGGAAGATAGAAGAAGGAAAGGAAAAGAAAGGAAGATAGAAGAAGGAAAGTAAGGAAAGGAAAGTAAGGAAAGGAAAAGTAAAGAAGACAGAAGAAGGAAAGGAGAAAAGGAAGAGAGAAGAAAGAAAGGAAGAAAAGAAAGGAAGATAGAAGAAGGAAAGTAAGGAAAGGAAAGTAAGGAAAGGAAAAGTAAAGAAGACAGAAGAAGGAAAGGAAAAAAGGAAGAGAGAAGAAAGAAAGGAAGAAAAGAAAGAAAGATAGAAGAAGGAAAGGAAAGGAAGGAAGGGAAAAGAAAGGAAGATGGAAGAAGGAAAGGAAGGAAAGGACACGAAAAGAAAGGGATAGAGAAGAAGGAAAGGAAGGAAAGGAGAGGAAAGGAAGTAGAAGAAGGAAAGGAAAGGAAAAGAAAGGAAGATAGAAGAATGAAAGGAAAGGAAGGAAAGGAAAAGAAAGGAGGATAGAAAAAGGAAAGGAAGGAAGGAAAGGAAAGGAAGGATTGACTTCTGACTCTCTCTTATAATAAACTAAAATAATCAAATCACAACTTTTTTGTTTTTTCATAATAATATGAACCAGCCATTTTTATAAAGATCTATCAGTCTAATTGGTAAACCCCAAAGTCAAGAGTTTCATTCTTTTCCACATCAAGCACCAAGTTCAGAAGTGGTACTTATGTTCTTTTCTTTAATCATTCTTTCATCCAAGTGGTCAATTCAATCATGTCTGATTCTTGGAAAGTTTTGGAAAGGCTTTGGGGGGGGGGGAGTGTCTTGCCCTTGCCATATCTTTCTTAGGACTCAGAGAGAAGAACTGGACCCTCGCCCAGCTAGCTCTGTGCCTCAAAGTGGACTAGAACTCACAGTCACTTAGTTTCTAGCCTGTTGCTTTTAAGCTCTACCCAAACCTGTTCCAGGCACACAAAATGTAACCAGTTTAACACAAATTCAGAGGCTCTGATTAAGAAAGGAACTTCCAATAGACACTACATTAAAGGCTGTACCTGTGAATCTCACCTGGGGATAAAATATAAAACATTAATTGTTGTGTTTCTTCCTTCTAGTGGGTCAGTATCATGTAGGGATTGAGGAGGGGCTAAAATCTGGATTTTGCACTAAGCTTTCCTTCATATATAAAGTTGCATTAATAGAGGGATACAATCAAGATCAAGTGAGTTACTAATTCCACTCCATAAAGCCTTAGTTAAGGCCACACCTAGAATACTGCATCCAGTTTTGGTCACCACACTATAAAAAGATGTTGAGACTCTAGAAAAAGTGCAGAGAAGAGCAACCAGGATGATGAGGGGACTGGAGGATAAAACATATGATGAACGGTTGCAGGAACTGGGCATGGCTAGTCTAGTGAAGAGAAGGACCAGGGGAGACATGAGAGAAGTCTTCCAATATTTGAGGGGCTGCAACAGAGAGGTATTTTCCAAAGCACCCGAAGGCCGGACAAGGAATAATAATGGATGGAAACTGATCAAGGAGATTCAACCTAGAAATAAAGAGGAGTTTCCTGACAGTGAGAACAATCAACCCATGGAACAAAAGTTTCCTTCAGAAGTTATTGGGAGATTCATCACTGGAGTCTTTCAAGAAGAGACTGGACTGTCCTCTGTCAGAAATGGTGTAGGGTCTCCTGCTTGGGCAGGAGTTTGGACTAGATGACCTACGAGATCCCTTCCAACTCTGTTAATTTGAATCTATCTAAGATGATCAAAGGCCTGGAGACTAAAACATATGAAGAACGGTTGCAGGAACTGGGCATGGCTAGTCTAGTGAAGAGAAGGACCAGGGGAGACAGGATGGCAGTCTTCCAATATTTGAGGGGCTGCCACAGAGAGGAGGGGGTCAAGCTATTCTCCAAAGTACCCAAAGGCCAGACAAGGAATAATGCATGGAAACTGACTGAGACTTTCAAGAAGAGATTGGATTGCCATTTCTCAGAAATGGTGTAGGGTCTCCTGCTTGTTTGGTGTGTGTGTTGGACTAGATGACCTACAAGGTCCCTTCCAACTCTGTTAATCTGTTAACTAATATTCAGTTGACACGTCTTCGATTTGGGAAAGAATTGAATTCGACCTCAAGAATACGGCTAAGGCATGGAATGTCCTCAACCTTCCTAACGCCGCAACCCTTTAATACAGTTCCTCATGTTGTGGTGACCCCCCCAACCATAATATATGTGTTTTCTGATGGTCTTAGGTGACCCCTGTGAAAGGGTCGTTCGACCCCCCAAAGGCTCCCGACCAACAGGTTGAGAACCATTGGGCTAAGGAGAGAATGTTTGCTGCGTTAGCTTAACAAACTTCTGACAAGATCGTCTTTGTGTTGAAAAGGAAATATTGAAAGGAAAACAAAGGTCCCTACGCCATGCTGGGCATGGATTTGTTAAATATATCTCTGTCACGATGTTTTAAAACATCTTTGATTAATAAAATATGAGTCCGGATCCTCACAGCTTGCTCATTAAGTAAAGGCCAAACTATAAGATTTAATCCCTAGCTGTGCAATAATTAACTTAGCAACACAAATGCCCCGTAGGGTGGCCATTGAACGTTCTCTCAAGTTGGGGTGTGTGTGTGTGTGTGTGTGTGTGTGTGTGTGTTCAACTTATCAAGTCTTCTCCCACCCAATCCAAGGTGACAAATTCAGCTGGCTTTGTGAAAGACAAGTTGCGTACTTGTGTCTTTTAGCCGATGGAAGCAGCCCCGAGAGAAAGCAATTCCAGATTTGAAAGATTGAATCGTTTGCCAATCTCGGGGGAAATTGAGCTCTTGATGATCCTGCAAAATTAATTTTAGAACTTTTATTTTCACCTCTTTAAAGACAGGGCCCATATTCCCTCATGAACATGGGAGGCTGTTGTCCTGGCAATGGGTGATCCTCTCTGGTTTGCTCACCTCTTACGTCTCTCTTTTTGCTCATGGCAATCGGGCCAACTTTTGAGAATGGATTTTCCTCTTTGAAATTCTAATGTTCTGCAAAAAGGAAGGGGATGGATTTAAAGCTGAAGTGTTTCCTTCTTTTGGTTGATTGGGATCTGGTTGTCATGCCAACCTCTGTAGATTCACAGGGGGAATTTTCATTCAAATTCTTCTTCCCCTCCTCTTCCTCTTCCTCTCCTCCTCCTTCCACCTTCTTCCTCCTTTCTTCTTCCTCCTTCTTTTCTTCTTCTTCTTCTTCTTCTTCTTCTTCTTCTTCTTCTTCTTCTTCTTCTTCTTCTTCTTCTTCTCCTCCTCCTCCTCCTCCTCCTCCTCCTCCTCCTCCTCCTCCTCCTCCTTCCTGTCTCCTCCTCCCCCTCCCCTTCTTCTCCTCCCCCTCTTCTTCCTCCTCCTCCTTCCTCTTTTTTCCTTCTTTTTTCTCCCTCCTTCCTCCTTTCTTCCCCTTCTCCTTCTCCTTCTCTTTCCTCCACTTCTCCCTTCTCCACCTTCCCCCTTCTCCTTCTCTTTCTTCTCTTCCTTCCTCCTCCTTCATCTTCCTTCCTCCTCCTCTTCCTTCCTTCCTCCTCCTCCTCTTCCTCCTCCTCTTTTCTCTTTTTCTTCTTCTTTACCAACGCTAGCACCCATGTTGTATGGGTGTCTGCTTCATCTGGTCTCACAAAAGCTTAAATTCATTCTAACCCATCTCTCTTGAGGTCTGTAGGAAACATCTCCTTGTAGAAGATTAAAAAGCAAAAAGTAAGAGGAACACAGACTTCAGTTAACATTTTTCTATAAAAATGCATTTCCCCCCATCTAGCACCCCAACAATTTTGGGGTGACTTAAGAATCTAGTTTTCTACTGTAATGTCTGGCACTATCAAATGTTGGGAGTGGCTAAACATCTTTAGAACAATAATCAGATAAAAAGAAGGAAGTTGACCGACAAACTTGCTTTTGGGTGGAAGAGTGGACACCCACCCTTATGTATTTCCTTATCGTGTGTGTGTGTGTGTGTGTGTGTGTGTGTGTGTGTGTGTGTGTGTGTGTTCCAGCATAACTGGAGCGCCTCAAACAATTTCAACCAAACTTGGTACACAGATGATTTACTCTCTGGAAACAAATATTGTGAGGGCAAGATACCCCTAACACCCCTCAGGATGTGTGTTCTGTTAAGATGCAACCTGTTGTGCCTTAAAATGGCTTCTACCGTACTTCCTTAAAATGAATCCTACTGTACAGCGCAGTGGAGTTTCCATTGTAACGGCTTCACAGTGCTCCACAAGGGAGCTCCCTCTGGTAAGGGGGAAAATCCAACATTAGAAATTACATTTGGTCTGGACATCCCCCCCCCCCCCCATAAATAAATACCCGAGAAACGCTGGGTTATGGACTAGTTTACTATAATTCTGTCATCTTTATGAGCAAATGTATTATGAAATGGAAAGGAAAAAGTCAGTTTACTGTCTTTGAGGGATTTCCCCTAGTTTAGAGAAGTGCAGGGAAGAAGGGATTTGAAAAGAGTGCTTCCTACTCTACACTAAATTAAAAATAAAAATAAAAACAGGTGCCCTCCCGCATGCTATCTAATTAATATCAACTCATACGTTAACCCAGTTTAACATCTACCAAATGTTTAAAACTTAAAGGACTTTCTCAATAATAAGTATAGTTATTAATTTGTCAAGCTGAGAGAATGCCTTTGTCACAAGGTTTAAAGATATGGAAATGTCAGGAAAGTTGATTTAAAAAAACCCACCAAAAGAGATACATTAGTGGTGATATATCTCTTCTACATGTTTTTCCCCCCGTGTTTTATTTATTTTATTTATATTGTTTTCCATTTCCACCGAACAGTGTAGTATCAGGGTTTTAAACAATCAGAACCCACATATTTGTTACAATATTCATCACAATATTATTAATAATATACAACTATATATATCCATACAGTTACAATAATGCGTAATGTCTTCACCGTCGAATTCTCTCCACATTATCACATCCTCTTTTTTATATCTCCTCTTTTCTAACTTCTATTTCTATTATCTAACCATTCGTAAAATGCATCCCACATCAAAAAATACTCAGTTCTTTCTTCAGCTTTAATAATAAGTGTCAATCTGTCCATTTCAGCATAATGTAATATTTTCTTAATGACACTCTCATCTGACGGTATTTCATCATTTTTCCATTGTTGAGCAAATACAATTTGAGCTGCAATTAATATGTGTAATACCGGATACCAAGTCTTTTTATCATATTTTTCCAGTAGAATGCCCAACAAAAATATTTCAGGTTTCAAATCAATATGCTTTATCATTTTTTTCCAACCAAGTATGTATTTTCATCCTGATTTTTTTGGCTTTTGGGCATGTCCACCACATATGATAAAATGAACCTATTGATTGATTGCGTTTCCAAACTTCAGCAGATCTATTTTTATACATTTTAGCCCATCTTGCTGCTGCAAAGTGTCCTTTATAAAACATTTTAGACATGTTTTCTTTATATGCAGTTGACATAGTCAGTTTAACATTTCTAACCCATAGTTTCCGCCACTTATCTAGCTCTATTGCGTATCCACTCGTTTTATACACCCTTCCGGATGTATTTCTGGGGATAAGGAAGAGCCCACTCCCTTCCCATTAGAAGGAGATATATATGAAGTAGAGGAGGACATCTCCAATTTTTCATGTTGGATGGCTGTCAGCTTCCCACTTACTCTACTCTTAATCAGTTTCATTAAATAGATTGGATTAGCAGTGGAAGGAATCCCCTTGGGATGCAACTGTAGCCCAGAGTAACTGAAGAGAAGCAGATTGATGGCGTCTAACCTGACATATTTAATTCAGTCTTTGGTCCTGAAATCCCCAGATTCTTTGGGAAGTTTAATGAGAAGGCAAAGGGACATCTCTACACAATTGTCCACCTTTAGACGTGTTGATGCAGGTAGCAATATCTGGTTAATTTATGCCTTCGATGCCGGAAACCAGAGAAGGGATTAATTTAGTAACCAGGTTTCATGTCTAAAGCAGGAATAGAATGCAACAGAATAGAAATAGAACAGTACAGAACAGAATAGAACAACAGAGTTGGAAGGGACCTTGGAGGTCTTCTAGTCCAACCCCCCGCTTAGGCAGGTAACCCTATACCATTTCAAACAAGTGGTGGTCCGATCTCTTCTTTAAAAATTCCAGCGTTTGAGCATTTACAACTTCTGGAGGAAAGTTTTTTCCACTGATTAATTGTTCTAACTGTCAGGAAATTCCTCCTTAGTTCTAGTTCAACCGACAAGCCTGTTGCTTCTTGTCCTGCCCTCGGGTGCTTTGAAGAATAGCACTTACTAGACTCGAACTTGCCATCTCCTGGGGATTTGCCCAAAGTCACTCAACCGTCTTCCACATCTAAGAAAGCACTAGAACTCACCATCTCCAGGTGATTGCTCCAAAGTCTCCTATACAGCTTTCATGCCTAAGGTGGGACTACAACTCACTGTCTCCTGGTGATTGGTCCAAAGTCACCTAGCTGGCTTTCATGGTTAAGACGGGACTAGAACTCCCAGCCTCCTGGTTTCTAGCCTGGTGTCTTAACCACTAGACCTGACTGGCTTCCCCCATGAAGGATGTTGATTTCCCTAAGAAATACAATTAGGTATCACCCATCCTAACTAAGGAACTAACAAGGAAAGATTGAAGGCAAATGAGGTCCAGGAACAAGAAGAACGTCATGGCTTAAAAATCTAAGGGGCCCATTTGGACAAAACTCAATAGCACTTATTCATGTGGCTGTTGATAAAAATAGGACCACCAATGTCCGATGACAGATATGGCACAATAAGAAGAAGAAGGATCCTAACTAAGGATGGAGGCTGATGGTGTTGTGGTCCTCAAGTAGGCAGTGGAGTTGGCAGCAGATTTGGAGAGTGAGGAGGTTGGGGAGGAACCTGGGCCAGTCCTGGAGTCTGGGGAAGGCTCTGATGAGGGCTCTGTGTCAGAGGCAGAGAGGGGGCCAGGGCCGTATGCCAGTTATCAGCTGCCTTCGGAGTCAGACATCAGTGGGGGAGAAGAACAGCGGGAGCCTGTTCCCAGTGTGCGCATGTGCAGAGTTGCCAGACGAAGGGAACAGCTAAAGAACTTGGGAGTAAGGCCATAGGTGAACAATGAATGGCCCCTCCCAGAGGAAATAAAAGAGGAGCAAAGGGGAGTGGAGTTTGCAGGAGACAATAAATTCCCTTAATTGGTTCGTGACTCTCCGAGGCTCCTTGCCAAGTTTTGCAGATCTCGGCCTGGCAGCTCTCCAAGCCAGATAAGGTCTGTGACTGTAAATCCTCCCTTGAAAGACTTTGCTGGGTGTGAAGGAGCAGAATTCACATCCAATTAATAAAAAGGTTTTTTTGTCGGGACCAGGAGTTTGCTTCATGCTCTTGGGAAGCCTCGGTCAGAACAGATGGTGGGAAGGCATCGCTAAATGATGTAAGTTACCGCAAGGGGTGATGAAATGGATGTTTATTCTGTCTGGATTCACGAGCATCCCAGACACATCTGGACAGATGCTCTCAGAAACAGTATGCTGGTTAGTTAGTCCCTTGGATCGGTCTCAAGGGGCTTAACCTAGGTAGCCTTGAAGGGATCCACCTGCTGGACTCTTGGATGGCACTTTAACCACAGCGAACTCTTGATTGCAGAAAAGGCTTGCTGGTGGCTCTGAATCTCAGATAGGCAGTTTGTTTATTTCCTCCGTGGCTATTTTTACCCTTTTGCGTCTCAAATGCTCTGTTCTCAGGCTATCATTAAAGAACAAACTCCAATCGGGCAGCCGTGTTGATGCTCTTTTTTATGAGGACATGTTTTAATTTGCATCTCTAAAAAAGAAAGAAAGAGTCTAATTGCGGAAAGGAGCTATTTAAAATGCAGATGGTTTCTCAGCCATCATACATAACCGGAATAAAACCGGTTGGATGGTTGAGCTGAAAACCTCCCCTTGGCTTTTAACAGCTGGCACTTTCTGGATGTCCCAGGTTCCTTGTCTTTGGATGGCCTGGCACCAGTGGTGAAATCTATTTTTCCCCCCCTACCGGTTCTGTGGGCATGGCTTGGTGGGGGTGGGGGGAGGCCATGTGACTGGATGGGTGTGGCTATGTAGTCATGTGACTGGGGGGAGTCAAAAGACAGAAACTCACTTTAAAAATGTCCTGCAGGAGCAGGGGGTTGGACTAGATGACCTCCAGGTGCCTTCCAGCCCTGGATTGCTGTGCTATTTCAAGGTATCCTCTGAAGTTGCATCTAGTCCCAGGTTTGTGGTCCTTCCGCCCTCACCTTTTTCCCTCCCTCTCTCTCTCTCTCTTTTTCTTTCTTTCTTTCTTTCTTCCTTCCTTCCTTCCTTCCTTCCTTCCTTCCTTCCTTCCTTCCTTCCTTCCTTCCTTCCTTCCTGTTTCCAAAGAAAATACTGGGAGCCACAAAACCTGGGTGGGTATGGCCAACTCGACATCACTGATTCCCACCCAATCATATGTCACCCCCCCCAACCACGCCTACCCAGGTTTTGTGGCTCCCCTCTCCCCCCCTCTCATCTCAGGCCAGGAGTGACTGGGAGGGGAGGGCGAGGGGTGGGGCCAGCCAGTGATGGGTTCAGCTGACAGGGAGCCATGGCAGGGGGACAAAAGAGCCACAAGCAGCTACGGAGCTGCAGGTGGCCGACATCCGCTCCAGGCGATACAGAATCTTGCTCCAGAAACAACAGTGGGTTAAATTTACCGGCTTCTTCTTTCTTCCTGCATTGAATTTATTTTATTTTCTTGGCTTATGGTGGCCTTGTCTTCCCTGGAAGGTTTTTATGACTCTCGCGGTGTTGTTTTAAATTGCATTTATTTCCACTCCTAGAAGAACTGCTGGCATGGATGGGGAACATCAAGACACAACTGGGCTTAAAAAGGCAACTTGTTCTATTTAATTTTCTCCCCCCCCCAAAAAAAACATTTGTTCTACCCTGTGGATTATTATTATTATTATTTTTTGCATTCTTCCTGTTGGAGATCACAGGATATTAGCTAGTCGTAACAGTTCAATGGACTGATTTCTTATTAAGCAGGAATGCTGCAAGGCAGAAACGGGGAAAGGATTTTTGATGAATTGCCATATCTCACAGATGCTTTATTAAAGAGAGATATCTCAGAGAAGATGCAGAAGGTCCTTGGGAGATGCTGCCTGAGATATTTTTTTTGTACAGGTAGTCCTCGGTGGCTCATTGGCTAAGGTGCTGAGCTTGTCGATCAGAAAGGTCGGCAGTTCGGCGGTTCGAATCCCTAGCACCGTGTAGCGGAGTGAGCTCCCGTTACTTGTCCCGGCTTCTGCCAACCTAGCAGTTTGAAAGCACGTAAAAAATGCAAGTAGAAAAATAGGAACCACCTTTGGTGGGAAGGGAACAGCATTTCGTGCACCTTCGGGGTTGAGTCATGCCAGCCACATGACCACGGAGATGACTTTGGACAGCGCTGGCTCTTCGGCTTTGAAACGGAGATGAGTGCAGCCTCCTAGAGTCAGGAACAAGTAGCATATATGCGCAAGGGGAACCTTTACCTTTAGTCCTCAACTTAGGATGACAATTGGAATTAGAATTTCTAAGCAAGGCAGTTTAGCGAGTGCCACCTTTGGCCATGGTTGCTAAGCAAATGGTTGCACTTGTTAAAGGATTCACTTTGGGCCAATGAGCAGGAGACTGTCAGCCCTAGGTCCCACTTAGCCATGAAACCAGGAAGCAGTGTGTTCAAGTTTCGTTTTAGGTGTGAAAGTGGGCTGGGTGACCTTTGCCAATCACCAGGAGACTGAGAGTTCTAGTCCTGCCTTAGTTTTGAAAACCAGCTAGATGACTTTGGGCCAATCACCAGGAGACGGTGAGTTCTAGTCCCGTCTTAGCCTTGAAAGCCAACTGGGTGACTATGGGCCAATCACTAGGAGACTGGGAGTTCTAGTCCTGCCTTAGTTTTGAAAACCAGCTAGATGACTTTGGGCCAATCACCAGGAGACAGGGAGTTCTAGTCCTGCCTTAGGCATGAAAGCCAACTGGGTGACTTTGGGCCAATCACCAGGAGACGGTGAGTTCTAGTCCTGCCTTAGCCTTGAAAGCCAACTGGGTGACTATGGGCAATCACTAGGAGACTGGGAGTTCTAGTCCTGCCTTAGTTTTGAAAACCAGCTAGATGACTTTGGGCCAATCACCAGGAGACAGTGAGTTCTAGTCCCGCCTTAGCCTTGAAAGCCAACTGGGTGACTTTGGGCCAATCACCAGGAGACAGTGAGTTCTAGTTCTGCCTTAGCTTGAAAGCTGGCTGGGTGACTTTGGGCCAGTCCCTCTCGGTATCAGCCTAACCCACCTCACAGGGTTGTTTTTGTGGGGAAAATAGGAGGAGAAAAGTATGTTGGATATGTTCGTTGCCTTGAGTTATTGGTAAAAATAATAAAGGTGGGATACAAATACATACATACATACATACATATGTGTGTCTGTGTGTGTGTATGTTCCAACATAACTCTGGAATCCCTCAAGCAATTTCAATCAAACTTGGTACACAGATGGCTTACTCTCTGGAAAAAAACACTGTCGGGGTAAGACACCCCTAACAACCTTCAGAGTGTGTGTTCTGTTAAGATACACCCTGTTGTGCCGTAAAATGGCTTCTACTGTACTGCTGTAAAATGGCTTCTACTGTACAGCACAGTGAAGTTGCCATGGTAATGGCTTCACAGTACTCCACAAGGGGGCTACCTCTGGTAAGGGGGAAAACCCAACATTAGAAATTACATTTGGTCCGGACATTTTCCCCCCTATAAATAAATACTCGAGCAACACTGGGTTATCAGCTAGCAAAGGAATAAAACCCTCCATTTCTTTACAGGACATTTCCCATCTTATCCCGGCACCATCCAACCTACCAGCAGCATTTGAGCAAAATACCACTGCAATGCTTGAGTCCCTCTTTGCTTTCCTTGCAGGAAAATGAACTGAAAAATGTCGGGGATGGAAAGGATCCTTTGAACTTCCAATATGCAAGCGTATCACCCAAGGTATTACAAGGACACCTAGGGAATTTGCAAGATGAGGGTTTAAGTCAAAAGAAGGGGCTGCACTTTCAAATCAGAGGCAAGTTTCTTTAAATTGGCTTTGTTGTGGTCCGCTGGCGATCTGTGGAGCTGGCAGCAAAGTCAGACAGTGAGGAGGTTGGGGAGGAACATGGGCCAGTCTTGGAGTCTGGGGAAGGCTCAGACGAGGGCTATGCGTCGAAGGCAGAGATGGGGACAGAGCCCTTTGGGAGTTATGCGCTGCCTCTAGAACCTCCAGAGTCTGACATCAGCACAGAGCTGCCAGAAGGCAAGAACAGTTAAGACAAAAAAGGCGACTCGGGAGTAAGGCTTGGAGATGATTGGACCCTCCCATAAGACATAAAGGAGGAGCAAAGGTGAGCCTTTCAAGGAAGCAACTTGGTTCGTCCTGGTCGGTTTAAACTCTGACGCTCCATTCTGACTCTAGGCTCCTTGTGGCCTTGCAAAGCTAATTCCCAATTAGGTCTTTGGCAGCGTTTCAAGGGAGATAAAGTTGGGTGCTTTTCAGCCTTATCCCGAAAGACTTTGGCAGACTTCTGTCGGACTCTTTACAAACTATTTGCGACTCATTATGGGATGTGAATGAACATAATTCACAGCTGTTGAAACAAAAATAGGGTTTGGGGGATTAAGCGTGTGCTCTTTTACTGTCTCAGGAAGCCTAGGTCAGAACAGGCTTAAGGCTGCAACCAAGCTTTGGAAACTTGAGGCACAAAGCGTCATTCTCTTCTTCTTGGTTGGTGAATTTAATTCTGTGATGCCCCCATGCTGCCAGGCTCATCTTTTGCCCCCGAATGTCACTGCCAGAGCCTAATGTTGGGGCTATCGAGCATCCTCAGACCAATGTTTATCCGGATCTCCTTCGTTCCTCATTTGTGCGGTCCTTGGTGATCTCTGAGCTTGGTTGTTTTCTTGCAGACGTTTTATTACCCAAAGGGTTAACATCATCAGTGCTAGAAAGGAGGGGAGTTTGCAGAGTGGAGAAGAAAGATGAAGGGGAACAGGGAGGAGGAGGAGGAGGAGGAGGAGGAGGAGGAGGAGGAGGAGGAGGAGGAGGAGGAGGAGGAGGAGGAAGAGGAGGATGGGTACTTGATACTTTCTGAGCTTGGTGGCTTTTTTGCAGATATTTCATTACCAAACTATGTAACATCATCAGTGTTGAGGAGGAGGAGG
>JAKRSK010008287.1:1410000-1529563 GCA_029891615.1 Natrix natrix natrix
GACTTTGAGACATTTCACTTCTCATCCAAGAAGCTTCTTCAGCTCTGACTGGATGGTGGGGAGTGGAAGGATTTATGCTCCTTGCAGACAGCTGGTCATTTGCATCCTTTGAGAGCGTCGTTGAGGCCACTTGGAGGTTTCCCTGTGTCTTCAGGGTCACCTGAGTTGGGCAAATGGTTCCTGTAGTCTGCAATTTCTCCTCTGGAAATCCATTCCTCCTCCCACACCATTCAAACAGTGTTCATCCCAAATCGTATAGCTAAAAATCTGTAGAGATTCTCGGTCCTCCAGATCATGGTTGTCCCAAAGGTGCTTTTTTCAAGAGGCAACTTGGACTTTCTGGTGTTTCTTTGAAGTTTCGCTTCTCCTCCAAGAAGTGTCTTCAGTTCTGACTGGATGGGGGGGAAATGGAAAGATTTATACTTCTTGCAGACAGCTGGTGATTGGCATGGGTTTGAGTACAATGCAGTGAGCCATGTGTAGATCTGTGTATTGGGGAAACAAAACAACCACTTCATAAAAATATGACACAACATAGAACAAACCCATCAAGACTCGATTCAGCCGCCCACCTGCATTTAAAAGACAAAGGCCACTCCGTTGAAGACAGCCAAGTCCACATTTTGGATGGAGAGGACCCCTAGTTTGAATGAGGGGTTGAAGAGACCATCTGTGTCAAAATTGAACAGCCTTCTCTCAACAGGGAGGGAGGAATACAACATTGTCTATCTCCGATCTACAATACAGAAGTCCTTTCAGCAGTTCCAAGAAGGCTCCATACCCATTTGCACCACTCAGGTGACCCTGAGGACACAAATAAACCTCCAGGTGGCCGCAACGACTCCCTAAAAGGATGCAAATGACCAGCATCCTTTTGCAAAAAAATCGGTAAGGAATATAAATCCTTCCATTTCCCACTATCCTGTCAGAGCTGAAGAAGTTTCTTGGATGAGAAGTGAAACCTCTTCAAAGAAAAAACAAAAAAGCCCAGTTGCCTCCTGAAAAAGCCACATTGGGACAACCGTAATATGAATGGCCAAGAATCTCTGCAGACTTTTAGCTATAGAATTTGGGATGAATGCCCTTTCAGTGGTGCAGGAGTATGAATGGATTTCCAGAGGGAAAAGTTGCAGGCTACAGGAACTATTTGCACTACTCGGGTGACCTCTGAGGACAGAGAGAAACCTCCAAGTGGCCTCAACGACCCTCTAAAAGGATGCAAATGGCCAGCTGTCTGCAAGGAGCATAAATCCTTCCTTCCCCCACCATCCAGACAGAGCTGAAGTAGCTTCTTGGATGAGAAGCGTAAGGTCTTCAAAGAAAAACCAACAAAGTCCAGTTGCCTCTTGGGGGAAAAAAAGCACCTTTGGGATGGCGTCATTTCTACAAAATTTATTGCAGAGCAAAATAAGTTGATCATCCTGCCTTTTCCTCTTTCTCTATTTTTTAAGGCTCAGGTTGAGGCAAAGAAAGAACATGAGGGAGCCATCCAGTTGCTAGAGGTAAGGCCAGTCTTCATTTACTTTGCCACTTGGACTTGTATTATTATTAAGTACTGGTAGTCCTTGACATACAACAGTTCGTTTAATGACCATTCAAAGTTACAATGGCACGGGGGGAGTGACTTAGGATCGTTTTTCAGACATACGCCATTACAGCTTTCCTGCGGTCTCGGGGTCAATGTAGAGGATGGGAAATCAATCCAGTGACCCATCAGGACAATTTTAGTATCTTTCTATGGGTAGTGAGACAGGGAAATCAGCAGAGGTGAACAATTTTAGCTCCCGTTTTTTGTTTCTGGTTCCTTCTACAGGCTTAGAACCAACATCGGGGGATTGTGAATTGCCGCAAGAATGAGTTGTAGTTTTCTTTTTTTAAGAAAAATATTTGATAGAGCTTTACCAGCAAAACGTCCCTGTGTGTTTTACTGTTACTGTTCAACGTATTGACATCAGTTTTTTTTAAAAAGGAAAAGCAAAAAAAAAAAAAGCAAAAAGAAAAGGGTCCAAACAGCTCAGACATTTTTAGTTGCTTGCGAAAGGAAATTAGTTCGGTCCCAAGAGGGGAAGGGGAGATGTGCGTCTCTTATTAGGGTAAATGATTTTTCTTTTTTCCGATTCAACCTGCCGTTTCGCTCCTCAGTGATTTCCTGATCAATCTGTCCCCGGCTTGGAAACCTGATTAAATTTTTCCCCAGATGTGTTTATTTAATTGGCCCGTAGGGACTGCAAATCGGCAACCGTATTGATTTTTCTCCCTGCCCTGGAAATATATTCCTTTTGATGCATGTTTTCCCCCCCTCGGCTGCCTTTCTCTTCCCCCCCCCCCCTTTTAAAAAAAGCGTGGTAAGTGTACTAGCGGGCGTATCTCTGTTACTCACTGAAAACTAGTTCCAAAGCTTGTGTTTGCCTCGCTGGGTGGGGGTTGTGAAATTCCAGCCCCTGCCTTTTCCGAACTTGCAAACGGCAAAACAGAAGATTCTTTAGAGGCAGTTCTGTTAAACTTGCAAAAAGCTTTGTTGTTTGGAGCAAGGAAGGAAGGAAGGAAGGAAGGAAGGAAGGAAGGAAGAAAGAAAGAAAGAAAGAAAGAAAGAAAGAAAGAGAAACAAACAGACAATTCCAGAAGCTTTCGAAACCATTGCAGATCTGCAGCATAGACAGGCTCAATATATGTATTGCTTTCTTTAGAGGCAGTTCTGTTAAACTTGCAAAAAGCTTTGTTGTTTGGAGCAAGGAAGGAAGGAAGGAAGGAAGGAAGGAAGGAAGGAAGGAAGGAAAAGAAAGAAAGAAAGAGAAACAAACTAACAAACAAAGAATTCCAGAAGCTCTGAAACCATTGCAGATCTGCAGCATAGACAGGCTCAATATGTGTATTGCTTTGTAGAGGATGTCTCTGTTGTTTGGCTGTGTTTTGGCTTTTTGTAACTCTTTCTTTTAACGCACAACTTTTTTTCCCCCCATCCTGTGTCTTTGTTTTTTTGTTCTTCCTTCTTCTATGTATTGCTTTGCTTCTCATCCAGATCACTTTGGACAGTATGCAGGTATTTTTAGAGGGAGGGGAGAGGGAGGGAGGAGGGGGGAAAAACTTTCTCTGGGTCTTCTTCTACCCAACCTCTTACCAGCTTGCCCCTTGCCAAATGCCCTTGGCCTACCTTTGCATGGCACCCTAAACGCGATTGTTACTCAAAAAAGCATGCTGAGTTGCTTTGATGCGAATACTGGCGCATGGCTTGTTGGGATGTCCAAGCAAATGGGAGATCCTTCAGCCCATAAACCTACGGGCCCAAAATGCTCCGTGACTAATAACTTCTGGAGATCATCTGCTTGGCGGGTTGGCCACTAATCCAAAAAGCATGCCTTGGCAGAACCGTGCAAAATTGCTCTCCATGCAAAGTAGAAAGTTTCTTGTGTCTGTCTGTAGACGTCTGTCTGAATTCACAGTAGATGGTCTTAACCCTAACTCTAGCTGGAAGAGATTCTGGAAGGATCTTGGCTGCAGAGCAGCTGACAACTCTATTGTGACCTAGACTTCCCAAAATCACAAAGCAGACTCCTTGTCCCGACAAAATCCCCTTCTTTATTCCGCTCATGTGAATTCCTCTCATTCACATCCAGCAAAGTCCCAGCAAACAGTCTTTCAAGGGTGAATTGACATCCACAGACCTTATCAGGCTTGGAGAGCTGCCAGGCCAGTATCTCCTAAATGCAATGCTGTATAAGAAAATACTTGGCAAAGGAGTCTCTGAGAGTCGCAAACAAACCTTCACACTAATTAAGCAAACTAATAGTCTCCTGCAAACTCCACTCCCCCTTTGCTCCTCTTCTATTTCCTCTGGGAGGGGCCATTCATCGTGCCCCTGTGGCCTGACTCCCAAGTCGACCCCTGTTCTTTAGCTGTTCCCTTCAACTGGCAACTCTGAGTTTGCGCACACTGGGAAGAGGCTCCAGCTGTTCTTCTGCCCCACTGATCTCTGACTCCGAAGGCAGCTGATAACTGTCAGACGGCCGTGGCCCCCTCTCTGCCTCTGACATGGAGCCCTCATCAGAGCCCTCCCCAGACTCCAGGGCGGCCCATGTTCCTCCCCAAACTCCTCACTGTCCAAATCTGCCACCAGCTCCGCTGGACGCTGGCGGGCCACAACAAATTCTTACGATGACTTTGATTAAACTTCAAAGATGTTTAGGAGTTCCAGACCTGGTTAGAACATGGATAGGAGACTTCTTGAAATTGCCAGGGTTTAATCTAGATAGTTAATGGAAAGGTATGGAGACCTGTTGACCTGTAGCAATTGTACAAGAGTGGTTTGGGGGGGGGGCTACCATTCACCCACGGTTGATGGAGGATGCTTTCAGCCATTTCTAGCACATTCAGCCTACATGTAGCAAGGGCAGAGACAATGGCAGTGACTCGTTTCAGCTTCCAGGCCATGCCTCTTCCTGGCACTTCACATTTGTCCCACATCTGAGATCCCATGGATCCCCATAATTGCAATTCATGGATCTTCATCGAGATTAGGGGCTTAGAAGAGGTTGCATGGAAGTTCTTCTTCAAGGGAAACATGGTTCAACCAACAACTTTAGAAAACAATTCAGTCCTAGATGGAGCCACAAAGAAAATAAAGAGTCCAGAGGCCTCAACTATACCATGAATGATGGAAGGAACTAGGTATGTCCGGTCTAATGAAGAGAAGAATTGGGGATGATATGATAGCAGACTTCCAGTACTTGAGGAGCTGCCACAGAGAAGAATGGGTTGAGCTCTTTTCCAAACCACGTGAAGGCAGGACTTTGGAAGCTTAACAAAGAGAGATCCAACTTAGAATTAAGGAGAAATTTCCTGACAATTAGTGGGAACAATTAGTGGAAGAGCTTCCCTCCGGAAGTCGTGGGTGTTCCCTCTTGAGGTTTTCAAGAAGAGACTGGAAAACCATTTGTCTGAAATGGTATAGAGTTTCCATCTTCAGTGGTGAGTTGGGCAGAAGACCTTCAAAGTCCCTTCCAACTCTGTTATTCTATGTTCTATAATTAGCTGGATAAATTAACATGAATTATGGGTGATCTATCTCTGCAGGTTCTCAAGATGAACCTGGACAGCCATTTGTCCAGAATAGTAAAGGCTCTCCAGCTTCAGCAGTGGGATGGACTAGAAGACCTTCAAGGCCCTTCCAACTCTCTTATTCTATGGTCTACAATTACCGTAATTTTCAGAGTATAAGACACACCTTTTTCCCTCGAAAAAGAGGTGCATCTTATACACTGAATACAACATTTTTGCCTCCCAAAACCCCACCCCCTTCACCAAAATGGCCGTGTAGAGCCTTTAGGAAGCTCATAGAGTGCTCCTGGGGGCTGGGGAGGGCAGAAATGAACGAAAAAGGGGCCATTTTTTGCTCGTTTTTGCCCCCCCTCCCAGGAGCACTCTACAAGCCTCCTAAAGGCTATCCATGGTCTTTTTTTGGAAAACGAAACGGGCCTGTTTTTGCAAAAAATAACCATTTGGGGAGGTCTGCAGAGTGCAAAAACTTTTTTTTTTAAATTTGCTTCTTCAAAATCTTGGTGCGTCTTATACTCCAGTGCGTCTTATACTCTGAAAACAATAGCTGGATAAATTAACATGAACTACGAGTGCTCCATCAGTGGACGATTTCAAGACTGGATAGCCATTTGTCTGGAATGGTAGAGGGTCTCCTGCTTGAATAGGAGGTGGAACAGAAGGTCCACCCCCTACTCAAGGTCCCTTCCAACTCTTTTTAGTCTACATTATAAACTTCTGACCCAACTCTGCTAGGTCTCAAATCTGCCTGTTCCCGCCGACAGTAACAGAGGGCGACTAAACATTTCAAACCAGGTCACAATCCAAAATCGCCATGTTTGCCCTATTCCCATTTGTCCATACGGATTGTTCCTGGGAAGGATTTGGAAGGGGAAATGGCCCATTTTTCAGGGCAGAGGCGGGAAACATGGCACTCCTTTGCTGTCCCGTTGTACCTTTGCCCTTTGACAAGTCTTGCAGTTCTTTTCTCCTCTCTGTTTGCCCAGGCCAAAGTCTGTGAGCTCGAAGAGAAATGTCGGACGCAGAGTGAGCAATTCAACCTCCTGTCCAAGGAACTGGAAAAGTTTCGGCAGCAAACTGGGAAGTTCGATCTTCTAGGTCCTAACCTCTTGGTCTCCTCGGCTCTTCCTGGCTCTCCTAGCAAAACTTTAGCCCAATTGATGAACGGAATTGCCGCCTCTTTGGGTCAAGGTAAGAAGGAAGAGAGGGGGGTTCAACCTTACCAGGTAGATCAGACAAGAAACACGGCTAAATGAACTACCGTATTACCGTATTTGGAGTATAAGACGAACTTTCACCCCCCCTCCCCAAAAGAGGGTGAAACTTTGAGTGCATCTTATACGCCAAATGTAGCCCCTCCCCTCCCTTCGGCCTCTGCCTCCCAGCAATTTGCCTCCTTGCAGCAAACAGCCTGTTTCCGTTTCAGCTGCAGCACAGCCTGATTAGCACAAGCAGCTGATTGTCAGTTGGATTGGCCTCCCGACCACCAGCTGTTTCAGGCTGCAGAGATTGCCATTGCCTATTGCCGCCTCTGCACACCCCATTTTCGGCCTCCATGCACCCCATTTTCCACTCCTTCCAATCCCGATAGAGGGGGAGAATGGGGCACACAGAGGCCAAAAAACGGGGCATGCTGATGTTGAAAACGGGATGCGGAGGCTGAAAATGGGGTGCACTGAGGCAGCAATAGGCTATGGCAATCCCTGCAGCCTGAAACAGCTGATCATCAGGGGGCCCGACAATCAGCTGCTTGTGCTAATCAGGCTGTGCTGAAACTGAAACTGAAACCATCCTCTTGTCAGCATCTCTTGGTCCTGTCTTCCGAGGTCTTTCCCAGATACCATTATAGTCACCTGCTTTTCAGCTTGAGAAATTAGGAACGGTCCCTTCTAAAGCCTCTTTCTCCACCCATTATGCAGCTGCGGGCTATGCGGTCTCTTATCTTATCATTCCCTAGGGAGCTTTTCTTCTACGTGTCCCCCAAGGTCAACCATTACAGCCATTTCTTTACAGCCCAAGAAACTAGGGAGGGTCCCTTCCGAGCCTCTTCCTTTGCCCGTTATCCATCTGTGGGCTAAGCAGTCCCTTATTTGATTGTTCCTAGGGAGCATCTCTGCTTTTCATCTGTCACGTGGTCATTCCCACATACGTCACATCAGGTCATCGGATCCCGGGAGGACACCTTATCCTTCTAAATGTTTTCTAGAGATCCTTTTTATTTATTTTTTAAAAAGGGGTATACCTTGTGGCAGAAGAAAACATCAGTATCCAACGCAATTTTTTATTGGCGAGAATGCCTCTGGGGTACCCCAGCTGGTATTGTTAGAGGATAAACACAATCAGTGCTTATATGTCAGCCGTTTGTTCGTCCGTGCTGAAACGAAGGTGAAAACGAAGGTCTGGTCATGAGCAGCATCTTCTCCAGCTTGTCTCCAAAGAAACGGAGAAATGTAAGTTCTCAGTTGTGCAATTGGCTTCACATTTCCAAAATTGACTGTCAGGCAGTAGTGCAATTCAGGCGGTTCTGTCTGCTTCGGGCGAACCAGTAAGTGGCAGCGGTGGGAGGATCTGCCCACCCACCCGGATGTCACCACGTCCCCTTTTTGATGCTCTGCGCATGTGCCAAAGATTTTGCACATGTGCGGAGGTGACCCGTGCACTCACATTTGCGAACCGGTAGCGCAGGTGAGTTGATTTCACCCCTGCTGTCAGGTAACCTGTAGAACTGTGATGGCAAACCTATGGCACTTGTGTGCCAGAGGTGGCACACAGATCCCTCTCTGCTGGCATGCGCCCCGTTGCCCCAGGTCAGATCTCCGTGGTGTTTCTTCCGTGAGCTTCTGTTTCCCTGCAAATGACGAAACAAAAGCTTGCGAAAGAAAACAATATTACCTCTTGCCGCGCTGCCGGTGTTGTTGGGATGCCACTCCTCCCACCGGATCCATGCTGCGCATGCGGCATATCACATGTCCAGACGCACCTTTCGGTTTTGGTATGCGCGCGCATGAAGTTTGGGCACTCAGTGTCTAAAAGCTTCACCATCACTGCTATAGAATGTTTTTGCAAATTCTATCCTGTTGCAACACCAACATTAAATCAAACTTTAACCAGCTTGGAGACTCGTTTTCCCTTCTCCGGGAAAACCCAGATGGAATTCAGGTGACAGAACTTCTCTTCGAGTTGATCTCTGTTTGATGTAAGGAAGCGACAGACTGTGGAACTAAAAACAGAGCGATTAGCATTCATGTAATGGGGAGGAACAAGGGTTTTCGGAAAGGAAAAATATGTCATCTGTCTGAATCATTTTGAAGAGTCATATTGAAATTGAGTGGCTATGGTTGCCTGGATTATTTCAAGGACTCGGAGTAGCTCTGACAGTTTGATAGCTACCATTCTTTGAAATGTGATCTTCTAGAGAAAAGGTTGTTTCTAGGCAACTTGGCGAGTTGCAGTAAGAAAAATAGAAGTTACAATTGAATTGCGTGGAGATTTTTTTTTTTACCTGGATGAATGTTTAAAGCAGCTTTTTCCAATTCGCCTAGCATTCCTGTTATGCTGATCCTACAATTCTTAGTATCCTTGACCATGTTTTAATCTATCTTCATATGTATGTATGTATATCATATCATATCATATCATATTCTGTATATATAAAAGATGTATGTATGTATGTTCCAGCATAACTCTGGAGCGCCTCAAGGAATTTCAACCAAACATGGAACACAGATGACTTACTCTCTGAAAACAAATACCGTGGGGGTAAGACACCCCTAACGCCCCTCAGAGTGTGTGTTCTGTTAAGATACAGCCTGTTGTGCCTTAAAATGGCTTCTACTGTACTGCTGTAACATGGCTTCTACTGTACAGCACAGTGGAGTTGCCATGGTAATGGCTTCACAGTACTCCACAAGGGGACACCCTTGTGGGAAGTGGGAAAATCCAACATTAGAAATTACATTTGGTCCGGACATTTTCCCCTTATAAATAAATACCCGGGCAACGCTGGGTTATCAACTAGTACAGAATAAAAACCATCACTTTAATAACCATCTTGCTTGGAACTGCCTATATTCCTAGATGCTACCTCAATAATAGATGGCTAGCGCTTGAATGGTTAAACTTCCATTCATCATAATAACCACTTGAACACCATCAACATTGATAATCATTCAATGGCGAAAGGCAGCCCTAGTTGGAACAGCTTACATCCCGCAACAACACCATCTGCCTATCTCAGGTCCTTGGGGAAACGTGATAAGGCGAACAAATTCAGTCTGAATAAACAACTAAACAGCAGGCTGGCGGGGTATTCTGGGAGTTGAAGTTCCAATGATGAAGCTCCCACAACTTCCGAAGGCAACTTCTGTTCCATGGGTTGATTGTTCTCACTGTCAGAAAATGTCTCCTTATTTCTAGGTTGAATCTCTCCTTGTTCAGTTTCCATCCATTGTTCCTTGTCTGGCCTTCTGGTGTCTTGGAAGATAGCTTCCCCCCTTCCTATCTGTGGCAGCCCCTCAAATATTAGAAGACTGCTTTCATGCCTCTTTCATGTCTCTATAGTTCCTCATATGGTGGGGGGGGGGTCACCACAACATGAGGAACTGTATTAAAGGGTTGCGGCATTAGGAAGGTTGAGGACATTCCATGCCTTAGCCGTATTCTTGAGGTCGAATTCAATTCTTTCCCAAATCGAAGACGTGTCCACTGAATATTAGTTAACAGATTAACAGAGTTGGAAGGGGCCTTGTAGGTCACCTAGTCCAACACACACACCCCCCAACAAGCAGAAGACCCTACACCATTTCTGAGAAATGGCAGTCCAATCTCTTCTTGAAAGTCTCAGTCAGTTTCCATGCATTATTCCTTGTCTGGCCTTCGGGTGCTTTGGAGAATAGCTTGACCCCCTCTTCTCTGTGGCAGCCCCTCAAATATGGGAAGACTGCCATCATGTCTCCCCTGGTCCTTCTCTTCACTAGACTAGCCATGCCCAGTTCCTGCAACCGTTCTTCACAAGTTTTAGTCTCCAGGCCTTTGATCATCTTAGATAGATTCAAATTAACAGAGTTGGAAGGGATCTCGTAGGACGTAGGTCATCTAGTCCAAACTCCTGCCCAAGCAGGAGACCCTACACCATTTCTGACAGAGGACAGTCCAGTCTCTTCTTGAAAGCCTCCAGTGATGAATCTCCCAATAACTTCTGAAGGAAACTTTTGTTCCATGGGTTGATTGTTCTCACTGTCAGGAAACTCCTCTTTATTTCTAGGTTGAATCTCCTTGATCAGTTTCCATCCATTATTATTCCTTGTCTGGCCTTCAGGTGCTTTGGAAAATATCTTGACCTCCCCCTCCTCTCTGTGGCAGCCCCTCAAACATTGGAAGGTGCTACCCTGTCTCCCCTGGTCCTTCTCTTCCCTAGACTAGCCATGCCCAGTTCCTGCAACCGTTCATCGTATGTTTTAGCCTTCAGTTGTCCCCTGATCAAAAGCAAAGGCAGATTGAGTTGCAGCTTTACAGATGAAACCCCAGAAGCTTCTGAGCGCTGGACCTGGAAGACTCTGCATTGTTTTAATCTGGGCAATCACTGTAATTAAATATGGAGGGCAGGGAGATCCGTTTTCTCCAGGATCTAGTGGAGCTCATAACTGATGGATCGATACTGATATGACTCGCCTTGCATAAACGTTCTTTTTTAAGTGCCAGCGATTAATATGTGCTTGGAGACCTTTAAATTAAGTCTGTCAACCTGGAAGCTTTTTTATTTTCGTGGTTGCTTTGTTTTGATGAAGGCTTCTTCTCTCCGTGAGTGGTTCGTTCTTTGAGCTGTTGGCTTGGAACTTGCTGCATTGGCAACAGGAAGGGCATCCGGCCAGTAAACACTCAGCTCCATTCAGTTGCCCCAACTCCACCCCGATGCAAGGGATTATGGGATCATTAGGTAAAGAAAGAGAGAGAGAGAGAGAGAGAGAGAGAGAGAGAGAGAGGCAGGCAGGCAGGCAGGCAGATAGATGGACAGGCAGGCAGACAGATAAGGAGAGAGAGAGAGTGGCAGAGAGAGAGGCAGGCAGGTAGAAAGAGAGAGGCAGGCAGGGAGATAGATGGACAGACAGACAGACAGATGAGAGAGAGAGAGAGAGAGAGAGAGGCAGATAGGCAGGCAGGCAGAGAGAGAGGCAGGCAAGCAGGCAGATAGATGGGCGGGCAGGCAGGCAGGCAGATGTATAGATGTGTGTGTTTGTGTTTTATTCCATTTGGATGTTGCCCAATTCTGTATTAATCCAGTTGTTTTCTATAATAATAAATAAATAAAGGCAAACATTGCAAAAACAATGAGAAAGCCAGTGCCTGTTATCTCAGAACCGCCGGAGATTGTCGCTTACATTCGTTATTTTGATAGCCTCAATTCAGCTACAATTGCTGTACAAGGCAGCTAGTGTGACATTGAATTGTGTGGTTTGCTTTTTCCTTGCAGATCATGAAAGTCCCTCCCGAGGCCAGTTTGTGATCTCCGAGTATACACGTCCCCTGCAGCTGTCTGGTGGCAAACCAGAGCAACCCTCCACCAAGCCAGCTTTCCTGGTCCGCTCGCGTTCCGGCATCCCAAGATGCAGATTTGAATCAGACGTACGTAGACAATATGCCTCCCTCAACGGCAAGCAGGTGGCTTTGCTGAAAATGAATGAGAATAAGGGAAAAGTCAACGGATAGAAGAGACTATGTGTTGATCAGGGTTGAACTCCCGGGGACCTTGGTGCTCTCGGAGATGGGTGGTCTTCTTACAGGCGTTTCATGACCCAACTAGGGAACATCGTCAGTGCTAGAAGGGAGTGGGGTTTGCAGAGTGGAGGAGGAAGAGGATGGGGAGAAGGACAAGAAGGAGGAGGAGGAGGAGGACTGTGGAGTCCTTGGTGCTCTCTGAGTTGACTATCTTCTTGTAGATATCCCATGACCCAACTGGGGGAACATTGTGAGTGCTAGAAGGGAGTGGGGTTTGCAGAGTGGAGAAGGAAGAGAATGGGGAGAAGGAGGACTGTGGGTCCTTGGTGCTCTCTGAGCTGGTTGTTTTCTTGCAGATGTTTCATGACCCAACTAGGGAACATCGTCAGTGCTGGAAGGGAGTCGGGTTGTGGAGGAGAGGAGGAGGAGAACTGTGTGGTCCATGGTGCTCTCTGAGCTTGCAGACATTTCATGACCCAACTAGGGAACATCATCAGTGCTACATGAGAGTGGGGTTTGTGGAGAGGAGGGGGGGGAGGACTGTGATCTGTGGTGCTCTTGGAGCTTGTTTTCTTCCAGATGTTTCATTATCCAACTAGGTAACATTATCAGTGCTAGGAGGGAGGGATGGTTGCTTTGCTCTCTGTTTTTTATATAAGAACCTTGCCCTGCCAGGGTTGATGGGAGTGACCTTGGTAGTTCCTTAATTAGGCTGCTGTTTACCATTTGTTAACTTTAAGTCAGTAGTTCCTCGATTGGTTATTGTTCACTGCTTGTATATAAACAAAGAACAAACCCTTCCCTTCTAGTACTGATGATGTTACCTAGTTGGGTAATGAAACATCTGCAAGGAAGCCATCAAACTCAAGGAAGCACCCAGACCCATGAGCGGCCTCCTCCTCCTTCTTCTCCTAGTCTTCCTCCTCCTCACTCCCTTTCCTCTATTCCACAAGTCCTCACTCCATTCTAGCACTGATGTGGTTATCCAGTTCAGTAATGAAACATCTGCAAGGAAGCCCCCAAGCTCAGAAAGCACCAAGGATCCCCCCAGACAGTAAATAGTGCATCACACCTTAACTTCATGTCCTCTGTGTCTCTGTCGATGGATGCTCATGAATTTTCGCATGCAGAAGACTCAAGCAGGACTTCTCAGAATGCCCGATGAATCAGCGACAGTTGACGTTCCTCTTCTACTTCCAAAATTACTTTGCCCATAAGGGTTGTGTCAAGTTATAAGCTCAGGGGTTGCAACATCTAGCAATTCTCTTTGCTAGGAAAACATTTTTTCCAGGCTCCGGAAGCCTATTGTCCATCTCATCGCTCTTCAAAGGCTAGAAGAATGATTCAGGAGAAAAGACACCAATTTATGGCCAATGCAATTCCAAAGGTGCTTTCTTATGGCAACTAGACTTCCTTGTCTTTTCTTTCGAAGACGTTTGGCTTCTCCTCCCTCCAAGAAGCTTCTTCAGCTGTGACTTGGATGGTGGGGAGCGGAAGGATTTATATTCCTTGCAGACAGCTGGTCATTTGCATCCTTTTTAGAGGGTCCTTGAGGCCACTTGGAGGCTTCTCTGTGTCCTGAGTGGTGCAAATGGTTCTTGTAGTCTGCAATGTTTTCCTCTGGAAATCCATTCTTCCTCCCGCACCATTCAAAGAGTTTTCATCCCAAATTATATGGCTAAAAGTCTGTAGAGATTCTCAGTTCTCCAGGCCATGGTGCTTTTTCAGGAGGCAAAGGGACTTTCTGGTTTTTTTCTTTGAAGATGTTTCTGTTCTCATCCAAGAAGCTTCTTCAGCTCTGACTGGATGGTGGGGAAGAGAAGGATTTATATTCCTTGCTGGTCCTTTGCGTCCTTTTAGAGGGTCATTGAGGCCACTTGGAGGTTTACCTGTGCCTTCAGGGTCACCTGTGTGGTGCAAATGGTTCCTGCAGTCTGCAATTTTTTCCTCTGGAAATCCATGCCTCCTCCCACACCATTCCAAGGGTCTTCATCCCAAATTGTGTAGCTAAACATCTGTAGAGATTCCCACTCATCTGGGTCTTCAAAGAGAAAACAAGGAAGTCCAGTTGCCTCCTGAAAAAGCACCTTTGGGACAACGTGGATGACGGAGAATCTCTACAAGCCAGTGCAGTTCATTTTAGCACATTTCCATTTCTTATTAGCACCTCTGCATGGGCTGGTGCGTTTAATCTCTCTCTGTCTGTCTTTGAAATTATCACTTTCCTAAAAATATAAGATGGTCTTCAGACTTTCACACATGCTTAATCTCTCCTGAGACACGGTTTTGGGATTTCCACCCCCCCCCCTTTCTTTGATGTTAAGAGGAATCCCATGTTGTGTAAGTTGACGTGTGTAGGTGGACGGCTCATCCTGTTTAATATCTTGTCCATGTTCTTATTGCAGATGGAGAACGAACGGAATGCTAATACCTCAAAGCAGAGATATTCGGGGAAAGTCCATCTTTGCATTGCCCGATATAGGTAAGGGTCTGTCCCATAAACGCTTTCAATATTATATTTATACTAGTTTTAAAATCTTTTTTTAAATATAATTTATTTTATTTTAATTCAAACATCATCTTTCATTAAACAGTGTGTCGTCTGGGTATGTATATTTTTTGCAAATATTTTATACAATAGCAATTACAGATTACAGCCATTTTAACTACTTTATCTATTCTTAACTTAATACTAATATACATACCATACCTAATACTATAACAATCCTCTTCTTAACTTGTTTAACTTTGTTAAAACATTTTCTCTAGTTCGCTCTTCTGCTTTTTTCCATTTTTCATATTTATTCTCTAACCATTGCTAAAATAATTCCTATATATTGCAATAATCAGATTGTTCCTTCTCTTTAATTTCAAGTATTAACCTATTCATTTTTGCACCTTCTAATATTTCCCTAATCACATTCCCATCCATAGGGATATCTTCATTGTTTCCAATTTTATGCAAATACAATCCTAGCTGAGTTTTATTACATGAATTATCAAATATACATTTTCTTTACTATAAGTTTCTGGTAAAATCCGCAACAAAAATAATTCAGGTTTCAGATCAATTGTTGTATCATCTCCTCCAATCATGTACATGTTTTTATCCAATATTTTTTTTGGCGTTTACGGTAATTGGGTGTAATTTTTGAAGGGGCAACTGAAGATATTTTTTATGTATTAAGATAAAGTGAGTATGAAAAATGGAAAACAATGGAAGAAAATAATTTGGCTGAAAGTGAAAATCAAGCTATGATGTAAAATAGATTATGTAAATGAGAGGATGTAAATAGGAAAGATCCGGTCAACGCTTTGTTCCGATAATATGTATAAAGTTGTATTTAAAAAAATAAAAAATATCTTCAGATAATGCAGGCTCCCTTGGTCAAGAAACAGAGGTGAGCAGTTTTACCTTTACCTCTTTATAAAAGATCCTGAAAACAGGATCTCCTGACAGTCCTTTTGAATTTTAAATTGTGTTATTAATGGGGTATTTTAATGGCTGATTTTTAACATTCCTAATGTGATGTAATTTGTTACCTCCTCCGTGCATGTATGTCTTTGTATATGTGTGTATTTGGATGTTTATGTGTTTGCACATATGTTTTTATGTTTTATATGTTTTATTGTACGCCGCCCCGAGTCCTGTGTGGAGAGGGAGCGGCTAATAAATTCAAATTTATTATTATTATTATTAAACCTCTGTTTTTCTCCAGTTACAACCCGTTTGATGGGCCAAATGAAAATCCAGAGGCTGAACTTCCTCTCACCGCAGGAAAATATCTCTATGTGTATGGAGATATGGATGAAGATGGCTTTTTTGAAGGTTTGTGGGAGATGAGGGGAGCCCTAGCGATCCCTTGATTTAAATATTTTTATTGAAATTGCTCCGCCCTTGAGATAACAGAAGCTTTGTCAAACTTGAGCCGGTCAGGATCGAACTGTTGGCAGTGGTTAGAGTTAGCCTGCAATACTTCATTCAAACCAGTGGGAGGGAGAGAGAGAAGGAAGGAAGGAAGGAAGGAAGGAAGGAAGGAAATAGCAATAGCCCTTAGACTTATATATCACTTCTGTGCTTCACAGCCCTCTCTAAGCGGTTTACAGAGTCAGCCTCTTGATCCCAACAATCTGGGCCCTCATTTTACCCAGTATTTACAGTATCCTTCCCCTGGAGTGGGGAGGGAATGGAGATTTTGCAGTATCCTTCCCCTGGAGTGGGGAGGGAATGGGGATTTTGCAGTATCCTTCCCCTGGAGTGGGGAGGGAATGGAGATTTTGCAGTATCCTTCCCCTGGAGTGGGGAGGAATGGGGATTTTGCAGTATCCTTCCCCTGGAGTGGGGTGGGAATGGGGATTTTGCAGTATCCTTCCCCTGGAGTGGGGAGGAATGGGGAATTTGCAGTATCCTTCCCCTGGAGTGGGGAGGGAATGGAGATTTTGCAGTATCCTTCCCCTGGAGTGGGGAGGAATGGGGAATTTGCAGTATCCTTCCCCTGGAGTGGGGTGGGAATGGGGATTTTGCAGTATCCTTCCCCTGGAGTGGGGAGGGAATGGAGATTTTGCAGTATCCTTCCCCTGGAGTGGGGAGGAATGGGGAATTTGCAGTATCCTTCCCCTGGAGTGGGAAGGGAATGGAGAATTTGCAGTATCCTTCCCCTGGAGTGGGGAGGAATGGGGAATTTGCAGTATCCTTCCCCTGGAGTGGGAAGGGAATGGAGATTTGCAATATCCTTCCCCTGGAGTGGGGTGGGAATGGGGATTTTGCAGTATCCTTCCCCTGGAGTGGGGAGGAATGGGGAATTTGCAGTATCCTTCCCCTGGAGTGGGGAGGGAATGGGGATTTTGCAGTATCCTTCCCCTGGAGTGGGGAGGAATGGGGAATTTGCAGTATCCTTCCCCTGGAGTGGGGAGGGAATGGGGATTTTGCAGTATCCTTCCCCTGGAGTGGGGTGGGAATGGGGATTTTGCAGTATCCTTCCCCTGGAGTGGGGAGGAATGGGGAATTTGCAGTATCCTTCCCCTGGAGTGGGGTGGGAATGGGGATTTTGCAGTATCCTTCCCCTGGAGTGGGGTGGGAATGGGGAATTTGCAGTATCCTTCCCCTGGAGTGGGGAGGAATGGGGAATTTGCAGTATCCTTCCCCTGGAGTGGGGTGGGAATGGGGATTTTGCAGTATCCTTCCCCTGGAGTGGGGAGGGAATGGGGATTTTGCAGTATCCTTTCCCTGCCACCTCCTGTATCCTTCCCCTGCCACCAAGCCACGCCCACAGAACCAGTAGTAAAAAAAAATCGAATCCCACCACTGCCTTTTCTCATATCTCTTTCTCCCTAAGGTGAACTTCTAGATGGACAGAGAGGTCTGGTCCCATCCAACTTTGTGGATTTTGTGCAGGACGAGTCTCGTTCATCCAGCGGGTTGGCCGGCGAGCCAGAGCAGAACGTTGTCAACCACAGCAGCCACCTGGTCGAAGGAGAAGGCCTCCCGGATGTCCATTTACCGGTCCAGTTAGACTCCAGCGTCCTCAATAACGGTGCCGGGACTCTGGATGTGAACATTGACGAAATCGGCGAAAACATTGTGCCTTACCCTAGAAAAATTACCCTTATCAAACAATTAGCCAAAAGTGTCATTGTGGGCTGGGAAGCTCCAGTCGTGCCACCTGGATGGGGGACCATCCATAGCTACAACGTCCTCGTTGACAAGGAAGTGCGCATGAGCGTCTCCCTGGGGAGCAAAATGAAAGCTCTCATAGAGAAATTGAACATCGCTACTTGCACTTATCGGATATCGGTTCAAAGCATCACCAGCCGGGGGAACTCCGACGAACTGCAGTGCGCCCTGTTGGTTGGGAAAGATGTCATTGTGGCACCTTCCCACCTGAAGGTTGACAGCGTCACCCAGGTTTCGGCGGAGATCAGCTGGCTCCCCACGAACAGCAACTACAGTCACGTCATCTTCCTCAACGAAGAGGAATTCGACATTGTCCGGGCTGCCACCTACAAGTATCAGTTTTTTAACTTGAAACCCAACATGGCCTACAAGGTCAAAGTGTTGGCCAAGCCCCATCAGATGCCCTGGCAGCTGCCTTTGGAGCAACGGGAGAAAAAGGAAGCTTTCGTGGAATTTTCGACCTTGCCAGCAGGTAGGTCTCACAAAGACCCCCACAGTCATCCTCCTCCTCCTCCATCTCCACCTCCTCCACCTCTTCTTCCACCTCCATCTCCTCCTCCACCACCACCTCCTCCTCCATCTCCAGCACCACCATTTCCTCCTCCTCCATCTCCACCTCCACCTCTTCCTCCACCACTTCCGCCTTGGAGAATATTTGACCCCCTCCTCTCTGTGGCAGCCCCTCAAGTATTGGAAGACTGCTTATCCTGTCTCCCCTGGTCCTTCTCTTCACTAGACTAGCCCTGCCCAGTTCCTTCAACCGTCCATCGTATGTTTTAGCCTCCAGTCCCCTCATCGTCCTGGTTGCTCTTCTCTGCCCTCTTTCTAGAGTCTCAACATCTTTTTTATAGTGTGGTGACCAAAACTGGATGCAGTTCTGTAGATGTGGTCTTGCTAGTTGTCTGTGTCCCTAAAGCCAGTTGCTAAGTCAGCTGGGATGCTCTTCTCTATGAAAGTTTTCGCCGCTTGCTCAGTTCAGGTTGCAAAAACCATGAGAGAACGCATGAAATATACATCTCCTTAATCGTTGAAGTAGTTATTTTTAGGCGATTCTTCCACCTCGCGCCCTTCTATTTCCGGACGGGGGATTTATTTAAAGAGCAAGGGCGCGCTCACAATGCCAAGTTTTCCAAAAAAGTTCCCAAAGGACTAGGGATCCTTCACAGTAGATCAAGCCTGGCCTGGCTTTATGAATGGAGGAAGTGTTTGTGAATGTAGGGGCTCTCTGGGGAAGATTATTTAATTTAAACCAGGGGTCAGCAACCTGCAGCTCTGGGGCTGCATGTGGCTCTTTGCTGCGACTCCCTGTCGCTCAAAATATGTGTCACAACCGCCAATGTGCGACAGGTGATTTGTTGAGCTTTTCGACCCCCGGTAGGCCAACCATGGATAAATCCAAGAAAGGAAAAGAAAACAGAATGATGAATTCAACTACATATGCTAGTTTTGTGACTGCTCAGGAAAAAGGCACGGGAAGGATTTTTGTGTTTTCTTTTCTGTGGGAAACGGGTCCAAAGGCTCTTGCTGACCCCTGACTTAAACGGAGCTTTGTCTGTTCAGTGGATGGGTAGGAAAATTCTGGCTGAGTTCTTGCAGAACCAAAGGAGAATCTACCAGATGCATTCTCATCACACGTCAGGCTTGGTTAGAGGTTTTTGTGGTTTTCATGCAGGCTGTTAGATGATTGGTCCAAGATATTACAGGATCAGCATGGTGTAGTTTTTACAATGGTGGATTAGAATTGATAGAATGCAGGGAGGAATCCAAGGGTTTAGGAGAAGAAGCAGTGAGGTGAAGGTAAGAGACCTAATAGAGGCGTTAGTACAATGAAGTGTTTGATTTGTCAGGGAGGAGGAGGGAGGATCAGGAGGAGGAAGAGGAGGAGGAGGAGAGGAGAAAGGGAGCAAGAGGAGGGAGGGAGAGCAGGAAGGGAGCAGGAGGAGGAGGAGGGGACCAAAAGGAGGAGGGGGAGGAGAGCAGAAGTAGGAGGAGAGGAGAAGGAGCAAGAGGAAGAGGGGAGCAAGAGAAGGAGGAAGGGAGGAGGAGGAGGTGAGCAATAGAAGGAAGAGGGGAAGAGGAGGAGGGGAGCAAGAGAAGGAGGAAGAGGGCAGCAGGAGGAGGAAGGTTGCTGGAGGAGGAGAAGGGGAGCAGGAGGAGAGCAGGAGGCGGAAGAGAGAAGCAGGAGAGGAGGAAGAGGAGACCATAAGCTATTAGAGGATTTCTATGAATCCAAGAGTTTAGGAGAGGAAGAGATATACTCTAAGCTCAAGGTAAAGTCCTAGTAGATATAAACATACCACCAAGAATTTGGATTGTTAGCAAGAAGAAGAAGCTATGAGATATTTCAGGATTCGTCTGATTCCAAGGATTTAGGAGAGGAGGTGAGATATTCGGTTTAAAGGAAAGACCTAATTTGTCTGCCAAGAATGTGACTTGTCAGCCAGAGGAAGAAAAAGAGGAAGCTATATAAGATATTCCGTGTGTTCAATTCCAGGTCCGCCAGCTCCCCCTCAAGATGTCCGAATTCAATCCGGTCCAACTCCTGGAACTATCCTGGTTTCTTGGAAGCCACCAGTGCTCACCGCCGTGGGGACCTCCAACGGAGCCAATGTGACTGGTTATGGTATTTATGCAAAAAGCCAAAGGGTAGGTCTCTGTACTTAGAGAAACCTTACATTGTTGGGGCTTTTAAAAAAATAATAATCTAAGGGCGATAGGCAAATTTGCCGGTTAAGGGGCAGCTGTTCAGCATCATCCTAAAAAAGAGACGAAGCTATCCTGGTCTAGATATCAAACGAATGACCCATTGGGACCCCCACGGGATAACCTGGGACACAGCACAGAGGCAACATGGGCAGCTGGCAGTTCAAACCACCCCTTTATTGCTCCAAATTGCCCCAAACGCTCCCACATTTCTGGCAAGAGCAAAGTGATCACACACACACACACACACAAACACACACACCAGTGGTGGGTTGCTCTTATCGTCGCTACCGGTACGCTGATCGCGGCCTATTTGTGCATGAGCCTGATGTGCGCTGCGCACGCATGCACAATCCACTGCCCCTATGGCACCCAGCTGCTTGTTGGGGCGCACACAGGCACCGCATGCTGGGCACGCTTGCACAGTGTGCCTTTTGGCATAAATACAGCTATAGAAGGTGGGTGGGCAGGGTGGGCCAAATGAGCCACCGTACCGGTATGCTCTCAGCTGCTCCAGGCCACTACTAGTACGGCCGTACCCGTCAGGACCGGCAGCAGCCCAACACTGACACACTGACACACACACACAAACACACACACACACACCTCAAGCAGCCTCTGGCTGCAAGTAGTCCAGCACAGCACTGTGAGCACAACGGCTGCAAAGAAATCCTGCAGGGCAAATCGAGGAGTCGAAGAAGCAAAGGAGCAAGGCAAGGAACCCGGAAAGAACGCAAGGAACCCGGAAATAATTTTATCGTATTTTATCTACATCTTACATGATTGTATTTTGTTCCATTTTCATCTTAGATTGTATTTTATTCCAATTTCATTTTAAATTGTACTTTATTCCAAATTCAATTTTAAATTGCTTTTGTCAAATTTCAGTAATCATTTGCTTCTGGAACTCTGCACTTTGATATGGCCCAAGGGCCAATCAATCCATCAATTAAAAAAAATAAATAAATAAGAGAGACATTTATTCTGAGGCGGCCTAGAAAATGGAATTTATTATCCATTTCTGGCACAATCGGGCATTTCTTTTTTGAAAGCAAGGGAACCTTTTGCTTAATTAATTGATCAAGCAATTCTTTACTTTATCGATCAATTAATTAAGCTACAAACTGGCAAATTTACACTAGGTTTTCTTTGACTGGATTAAAATCTCTTGCTTTTTTGTTTGTTTGTTTAGATGTGCCAATTTTATTTTATAGTGCAATAAAGCGCCCTTCCTCAATTCTGCATCATTCTAATTCACTTAATCCTGGCTTGTTGGGCAGAGCTTGTCAATACCGGATGCCCAGAATTGAATCCAGAGCTCCCGTAGTCCTCCTCCTTAAACCCCACTCCCTTCTAGCACTGATGACAAACTTGACAAACTTGAACATTGGGCACTATCTAATAAAATGAAATTCAATGGTGAAAAGAGT
Source organism: Natrix natrix natrix (assembly GCA_029891615.1). Lineage (NCBI taxonomy): Eukaryota > Metazoa > Chordata > Lepidosauria > Squamata > Natricidae > Natrix > Natrix natrix. The sequence continues at coordinate 1,431,574 of JAKRSK010008287.1, forward strand.
AAGGTTCTACATTTAGGCAACAAAAATGGAATGCACAGGTACAGTATAGATGATACCTTGCTCAACAGTAGTAACTGTGAAAGGGATCTTGGAGTCCTAGTGGACAACCATTTAAATATGAGCCAGCCGTGTGCAGCAGCTGCCAAAAAAGCCAACACAGTTCTAGGCTGCATCAACAGAGGGAGAGAATCAAGATCACGTGAAGTGTTAATGCCGCTTTATAATGCCTTGGTAAGGCCACACTTGGAATCCTGCATCCAGTTTTGGTCGCCATGATGTAAAAAAGATGCGGAGACTTTAAAAAGAGTGCAGAGAAGAACAACCAAGAGGATTAGGGGACTGGAGACTAAAACATATGAAGAACGGTTGCAGGAAGTGGGTATGTTTAGCTTAAGAGAAAGAAGGAGTAGGGGAGACATAATAGCAGTGTCCCAATATCTCAGGGGTTGCCACAAAGAAGAGTGGGTCAAGCTATTCTCCAAAACACCTGAGGGTAGAACAAGAAGCAATGGGTGGAAACTAATCAAGGAGAGAAGCAACTTAGAACTGAGGAGAAATTTCCTGACAGTTAGAACAATTAATCAGTGGAACAAAAGTTGCCTCCAGAAGTTGTGAATGCCCCAACACTGGAAGTCTTTAAGAAGATGTTGGATAGCCATCTGTCTGAAACGGTATAGGGTTTCCTGCCTAGGCAGTGGGTTGGACTAGAAGACCTCCAAGGTCCCTTCCAACTCTACTATTGTATTGTATATTGTATTGTATTGATGATGTTGCCTAGTTTGGTCATGAAATATCAGCAAAAATGACCCCGAGCTACGAATAATCCCCTTTATTGTTCCTAACGTATTTGCATCTATCCCTGCATTCAGGTGGCAGAAGCGATGTTTCCAACTGCAGAGAACAGCACCGTGGCGCTAACCAAAATCCAGAGCCTGGATGCCAGAGAAGTCCTCGTCCGGACCATATCTGCCCAAGGGGAGTCCGTGGACTCGTTGAGCGCTCCCGTCCCACCTGACTTACTGGTGCCTCCTCGCCCTCCGCCAGCTCCCAAATCTAAGCCATTAACAAGTGCCAGTATCCCAGATACCAAAGAAGAACATTTGTGTCCCCACGGAAAAAGGGACGACTCCTGGGAACAGACCCGCGCGGCCTCCCCCATCCGCGGGCACACTCTGGAACCGCCCAACTTCCACAGCCCGCTTCACGGACAGCGGTCGCTGTCTCCCAACCGGATCCTTCCGCAGCCACAGGGCACCCCTGTCCCTAACACAGTCGCCAAGGCCATGGCACGAGAGGCAGCGCAGCGGGTGGCGGCCGAAAGCAACAGGGTGAGCAGAGTTGCATGTTTTTCCAACAACCGCCAGGCGACTTCCCGAGTCTGGTTTGGGCTGGGTGTGGGGTTTGTTCGTTCATTGGAATAGTTTCAAGGGTTAGTTTGCTTCCTGTTGTGGCCCGCCAGATTCAGACAGTGAGGAGGTTGGGGAGGAAGATGGGCCAGTCCTGGAGTCTGGGGAAGGCTCTGACGAGGGCTCTGCGTCGGAGGCAGAGAGGGGACCAGAGCCATATGCCAGTTATCAGCTGCCTTTGGAGTCAGACATCAGTGGGGCAGAAGAACAGCTGGAGCCTGTTCCCAGTGTGCGCATGTGCAGAATTGCCAGAAGAAGAGAATAGCTAAAGAACAGGGGTCGACTTGGGAGTAAGGTCACTGGTGGGCGATGAATGGCCCCTCCCAGAGGAAATAAAAGAGGAGCGAAAGGGGAGTGGAGTTTGCAGGAGACTATTAGTTTGCTTAATGGGTTTGTGACTCTCCGAGACTCCTTGCCAAGTTCTGCAGATCTCGGCCTGGCAGCTCTCCAAGCCAGAGAAGGTCTGTGACTGTAAATCCTCCCTTGAAAGACTTTGCTGGATGTGAATGAGCAGAATTCACAGCAAATTAATAAAATGGGTTTTTGTCGGGACAAGGAGTTTGCTTCATTCTCTTGGGAAGCCTCAGTCAGAACACCTCCACTGACAGCCAAGGATTTTGAGAGGGAGGAAAAATGGGTTTTGGAGGTAGAAACATAGAAGGAATGGGTGCTAATTGGGGGAACGTTGAAGTCCTCAATTCAACTTTATCAAAAGTGCTCAATTCAACTTTATCAAAAATATTTATTAGCATTAGAATTCTTTATTGGCCAAGAGTGATTGGGCGCACAAGGCATTTGTCTCCAGTGCATAAGTTCTCATTGTACATAAAAGCTACACGTGATAAATCACGATTCTAGTTATCATAAAAATAACCTTCATCGTAAATCATCAAGATACAACGCTTAGTGATAGAATCAACATAAACCATACTGGGAAATTAAATAAAACAGTATAAATCGTAAAGATACAAGGAGCAGAGTTACAGTCATAAGTAGAAAAGGATATAGGTAATAGGAAAGATGAGAAGAATAATCGTAATACAGTCTTACTAAATAGTTTGACAGTGTTGTGGGGATTAATTGTTTAGCAGAGTGATGGCATGGGGGAAAACTGTCCTTGTGTCTAGGTGTGTGTGTCTGTATATGTATATATATTTGTATATATATTTGTGTACACACACACACACACACACACACACACTCACATGAACCATTCCCCTGGCTCAGCTGATAAGGGGGGAGAGCCTGTGGCTTAGAGGTTAATGCAACTGCCTAATATGTCAAAACAGCCCAAGTTCGAATCCCAGCAAGGGTATGGCCAGCTGATGTGAGCTAAATAGTTTGAAATAGATCTATACTAGACTCCCTTCATTTATTTATCAGCAAAAATGCAACACAAAAATGGTTTTTCTCATTCCCTTTTCGCTCCTGGAACTCCACAGATGGAGAGGAGGCCCGCCTTTCCAGAAAGTAGCAATGCGTTGCAGTACCCCAACTCGGATGAGGAAGAAGACGGCTACGACTCGCCCAGGGTCAAGCGAAGAGGAGCTTCAGTGGACGACTTTTTGAAGGGTTCCGAACTTGGGAAGGTAATAGGGATCTCCTTGGCAATGGGGCCAGGAGAGCAAAACCAGAATTCCTAAGAGAGATGCTTTATTTTTCCCCCCAATTTTTATTTTTTTATTCTCTTACATACCACTGTAAGTATACATTCACCTAATTGTTATTCTTCTTTACATTTGTCATTCTTATACATTTGTTCTTCCATTTAATTGGTTATAATATACAGTTTGGGTTGCTTTATTTAACATCCCTTCCATCTGTTGTAACACCACTTTATTCTCCCTTTATTTTCTTCCTCCCTCCCTTCTCTACTTCCTTCCTCCCTCCTTCCCCTTCATTCTTCCCTTACCTCTCCCCTACTCCTACTCTTCCTCTTCCCCTTCCTACCTTCTCTCCTTCTCTTTCTCTCCCTTCCACCATCCTCTCCTTCCCTTTCTTCCTTCCCTCCTTCTCTCCTTCCCTCTTCCCTTCCCTCTCCCCTACTCCTACTCTTCCCCTTCCTACCCCCTCTCCTTCTTTCTCTCCCTTCACCTTCCTCTCCTTACCGTTTTTTCCTTCCCTCCTCTCTTTACCTCTCCCCTACTCCTACTCTTCCTCTTCCCCATCCTACCCTCTCTCCTTCTCTTTCTCTCCCTTCCATCCTCTTCTCCTTACCTCTTCCTTCCTTCCTTCCTTCTTCTCCTTACTTCTTTCTTCTTCCCTTACCTCTCCCCTACTCCTCTTCCCCATCCTACCCTCTCTCCTTCTCTTTCTCTCCCTTCCACCCTCCTCTCCTTACCTCTTCCCTAAAAAAGATGCTTTAGAGGTTCAGCATCTCTTTCCTCTTTAATCTGTTTTCGAGAAAGAGGGAGAAGATTTACCAAAAAGATCTCAACAAACTTGAACAATGGGCCCAATCCAACAAGATGAATTTCAGTGTGGAGAAAAACAAAAGGGGGGAAAAAAATCATGATTTTTTCAACCGGAAAAATATGATAAAAAGACCCTATATCTAGAATTGTATTTGCAGAACAATGGGGAAATGGTGAGAGTCCATCAAAGGGGAACGTCAGAGGAGAAATGTCCCGGCAGTGAGAACGATTGATCAGTGGAATAACTCAGTCTCCAGAAGTTGTGATGTCCCATCACTGGACAGGCACTTGGCCAAGATAGCATAAGGCCTCCTGCCTTGAGCAGAGGATTGGATTAGTAGACCTCAGAGGTCCCTTGCCACCCTATGATTCTCTGTTCTATGTTCCTCTCTCACAGCCCCACTATTGCCATGGGGAGGAATATCACACGGAAAGCAGCCGAGGCTCCGATTTGTCGGACATTATGGAAGAAGACGAAGAGGACTTATACTCAGAGATGCAGCTGGAAGACGGTGGGCGGAGGCGAGTTAGCGTCACTTCGCATAACACCCTAAAGGTAAAAAGAAACAATGACCCAAATGTGCTTTTTTTTCCCAAGAGGCAAACGGACTTCCTTTGTTTTGCCTTGAAGACGTCTCGCTTCTCATCCCAGAAGCTTCTTCAGCTCTGACTGGATGGTGGGGGAATGGAAGGATGGATCCTCCTTGCAGAGAGTTGGTCATTTGCGTCCTTTTAGAGCAGTGGTTCTCAACCTTCCCAATGCCGGGACCCTTTAATACAGTTCCTCATGTTGTGGTGACCCCCAACCATCAAATTGGTGTCTCGGTTCCTAAGACCATTGAAAATATGTGTTTTCCGATGGTCTTAGGCGACCCCTGTGAAAGGGTCGTTCGACCCCCAAAGGGGTCCTGACCCACAGGTTGAGAACCGCTGTTTTAGAGGGTCGTTGAGGCCACTTGGAGGTTGATATGACCAGCTGCCTCCAAGGAATACCAATCCTTCCATTCCCCCACCATCCAAGTCGGAGCTGAAGAAGCTTCTTGAATGAGAAGCGAAACGTCTTCAAGGAAAAATCAGTTGCCTCTTGAAAAAAAGCACTTTTGGGACAACCCTCACCTAGATGGCCGAAGACCTCCACAGACAGGGTGAGCCCAGTTTGAAACGACGGTGTTTCACAAGCCATGATTTATAGACCAGTTACCCATCCGTGGTTGGTGTGTATCCTGAGCCACAACTGGCAAACCATCCCGGTTTAAGTGTCGAGCTGGTTGTGTTAGCCAGTCCCTATCATACACAAAGAGATGTTCAAAAGTCTACTTTGAGATGGACTATGGTTTTCCTCCGCTGCAGTTCTGGTAGCAGAGAGAAAGAAATCAACGGTCGTATGACTGGGGTGGTAAATTGGGGCTGTCAAACGATCTAGATAAGTTGAGAGTCTACGTAAGCAATGCAGGGCCCTCGGGAAATTTTCGGAGACTTCCCATCGCGTCTCTAGGCTTGGATTTGGCCAGGGTATCCTAAACCATTGACATCTTCTTCAAACCTTGTTCTGACCAAGGCTTCCCAAGATCATGAAGCCGACTCCTCGTCCCGATAAAACCCCTTTTATTCAGGTGAAAGGGAATTCCTCTCCAGCAAAGTCCTGGCAAACAGTCTTTCAAGAGTTTTCACAACCAGTGAAAGCTGCCAGGCCGATATCTTCCAAATGCCACGCTGTAGCAGCAATTCCTTGGCAAGGAGTCAGGAATAGATCTTCACCCGAATGAATTGAACTGATTGTCTCCTGCAAACTCCACTCCCCTTTCGCTCCTCTTTTATTCCCTATGGGAGGGGGCATTCACCGTCCACCTGTGGCATTACTCCTGAGTTGGCCCTTGTTCCTTAGCTGTTCCCTTCATCTGGCCACTCTGCGCATGCGCACACTGGGAACAGGCTCCAGCTGTTCTTCTGCCCCAGTGATGTCTGACTCCGAAGGCAGCTGATAACTGGCATACGGCTCTGGCCCCCTCTCTGCTACAACACAGAGCCCTCCTCAGAGCCTTCCCCAGACTCCAGGACTGGCTCCAGGTTCCTCCCCAACCTTCTCACTGTCTGAGTCTGCCACCAGCTGGACGCTGGCAGGCCACAACAAACATCTAAGAACTTTCCCGTGGCATCTAGACGCCTTGTGCCTTTTAGTAGACAAAATATGGCGTGCCGTCCTCGAAAACTGAGGTCTCATGGGATGTCAGGTGGCTCTCCCCAAAGTTGCAATTCAAATCTTGAATCCTTCCACCGAATGGAACGTCTAAGTTTATAAACAAGGGATCTTCTGAAAAGCAAAGGGATACATTTAGAAAAAGAGCTTTCCTTCCACCTTGGAGTTCTCTGTGTGGTATCACGTCTCCTCCTTTTTTTTTTAAAGGGGCGTCCTCTCCATCTCAGCAGGTATCACGTTTTCCTTTTTCTTTCTTTCAAATGTAGGCAACGTTGCTTTGATCTTGCAAGGCACTTTAGTAAAAAAAAAAAAGGAAGATTGTTTTTAGGAAGTCTTTAGGGTCTAAAAAGTAAAAAGAAAACAACAGTTAATAGGATTGGAAGACTTCTGGTGGATCTGGGGTGGCTTCCCCACCATTGGAGGAGAAGAAGGGCCTTCAGAGAGACACGCACCCTAAAGGGGGGGTGAGACTTGTTCTTTTAATTAATAGTGAAGAGATTTTTGTACTGAACAAAGACAAGGTATTAACACTGAGAAAGAAAGAGAGAGAGAGAGAGAGAGGGAGGAGAGAGAGAGAGAGAGAGAGAGAGAGAGAGAGAGAGAGAGAGAGAGAGAGAGAGAGAGAGAGAGAGAGAGAGAGAGAGAAGGGTTAACTTCCAGCAGTAGCTGATTCTGAGATGAGATTTTCCGTGTAGGGTCAACCACTCATGTTCTCTATTATGCCTGGCCAGCGTCTTCTCTTGACTGCAGTAAACATGCCTGCTAAAGTTGACACCTCGCCCGATAGACCATGCTAGGACAGCTGTTCTAATCATCTGTTTTATTTTCACAGATTCCCATTCAAAGCATGACATACTAGTTCTTCCCTTGAGTAAGAGCCGCATGCTTTCAGCTCACCATTGCTGTACAACTAATTCTGTCTTTATTTTTTCCCTTCCTTTCCTTCCCCTTCCTTTCCTTTCCTTTCCTCTCCTCTCCTTTCCCTTCCTTTTCCTTCCCTTCCTTTCCTTTCCTTTCCTCTCCTCTCCTCTCCTCTTCTTACTTTCCCTTTCTTTCCCTTTCCCTTCCCTTCCCTTCCTGTCCCTTCCCTTCCTTTCCTCTCCTTTCCCTTCCCTTCCTCTCCTCTCCTCTCCTTCTCTTCCCTTTCCCTTCCTTCCCTTCTATTCCCCATTCATACCTTCCCCATTCATCCCTTCCTCATTCAACCCTTTCCTTCTATTCTCCATTCAACCCCTTCCCCATTCATCCTTTTCCTTCTACTCCCCATTCATCCCTTTCTTTCTACTCCCGATTCATCCCCTTCCCCATTCATCCCTTTTCTTCTGTTCCCCATTCATCCCCTTCCCCATTCTTCCTTTCCTTTCCCTTCACTTCCCTCTCTCTTTTTAAAAATTGCACACTGTTTGTTCTCTTTGCCTTTCTTTCTTTCTTTCTTTCTTTCTTTCTTTCTTTCTTTCTTTCTTTCTTTCTTTCTTTCTTTTACTTTCTTTCTCTCCCCTTTTCTTTTTCTTTCTTTCTTTCTTTCTTTCTTTCTTTCTTTCTTTCTTTCTTTCTTTCTTTCTCTTTCTTTCTCTCCCCTTTTCTCTTTCTTTCTTTCTTTCTTTCTTTCTTTCTTTCTTTCTTTCTTTCTCTCTTGGTGGTGACTCTTAAAGGAATGCTGTCACCACAAAACCACAGAAACAGCTTTCCAGGAGCCTCCCAATTTTGCCCGCCACCGTAAAAAATTGTTCAGTATCCCTGAAGTGGCGGAAGAGGAGGGCGATCACTCCGAACGTTTCCACAAGCAGGGATTACGGAGGCCCCACCAGGCCTGGAATGCCCTCACTAGAGAGGGTAGATCCACCAAGGCCTCCTGTCAAGAGCACCCAACCTTCTGGCATCCTGCCACCAAGTCACGGAGTTCGGAGGACACCGAAGAACGAGGTTGTAGGTGCAGCAGGCCTTCCACCCGAAGCCCAGACAGTGGTTTGGACTGTGGCAGTGAAGAAGAAGAATTGCGTTTTAATTTCCCACCGGCGCACGAGACCCTCGCTGTCCGTATGTCCCCCGCCTGTGGTCAGGATGAGGAAAGCTCTTCCTCGTCTTTACGGCCCCTCTTGGCCCGTCGCAAGACTCTAGTCCGGCAGAGTAGCGTTGAAGAAGATTTTGGAGACCCCATCCAGCTCGTTGTGGATCCCCCAAAGCAGGAGGACCTCCCAGCTTGCTACAAGAGGAAGCCTGAGCTTCACAGATGCTGCAGAGCAGAAGATTTGATCCATGAAGACGCTGAGGGAGGTTGGAGTAGCCCCTTGGTAGAGAATGAAACGAGACTCGCTTCTCTTCCACTTTCAAAGCCTCCCTCCCGAAAGTCTGACGCGCCTCCGGTGTGTTGCCATCCAAACTTCCTTCTGCTATCTGCCTGCCCAATCACTTCCTTTGTTTTCAAACAAAAATCTTCATTTCTCTCTTTCCGTTTTGAGTTCTTCTCTGCCATATGCACGTGACTCACTCTTTCTTTTTTCCCATTTTCTTCTTCTCCTCCGCCTCCCGATAATTTATTTCCCATCTTAATTTGCGTTGCTCCATCGGCTTCCTAACACTTAATTTCACTTTGGTTTCATTTTCTTTCTTTCTTTTAATTTTGTGCCTTGTTTAATATATATATATATATAAAATGAGATTCGATTGCTTTTCAGTCCTTTATGATTTCATTGTTCCCCACAGGCCACAAATAAATACCTAAATAAAAAAAATTTAAAACACCTGCCTCTTCCCCCCCCCCTCTGTTTTCTTTAAAAGGACAACTGAAACGATGTTTTAATTAAGGGTTAGCTGAACTGCCATTGTCCTGACATTTGGGAATCGCTCTTTGATTTAATTTCTCTTGTTTTCCCTTCTTTATATTTGTGCTTTCGATCTTGGGCTTGGTAGAATAGAACCATGTTATTATCATGTGATGCACACCTTCGGCAAGAACAACAAAACACACACAGCCAAACAATGAATGTATTTCCATCTCCTCCTCCCGTCTCCCTTTCAATGTCTGCTTTCAATCGTTTTTATCTTTTTTAAAAAAGTTTCTTTTTAACCTCATTCCAGATGTTCAAGGATGGACATTCTCAGCAATCCTTGGAGTGCTCGAGCTTCTTTCTATCCCTACTTTATTTTTCCATTCCTGCTTGTTTCTTCCTTTCTTTTTTTCCTTTTGAACAAAATCAGAAACCATCTCTTCTTGCCTTTGAAGTTGCAAACTCTTAACTCTCTCCGCCTGCGGGAAGACCCATCATCCACTCCCCAGGTTTTAGCCTCTCTTTTTTTTCAGACAATGGAAGGACGGGAACCCTTGAGACATAGATGGATGTTGTGTCTTACTTATGGAATGTGATTTTCCTCCAGTCGATCCACAACGTGGTTTGCTCCCGGTGTAGCAAACTAGAGACATCCCAAATATTCCGCTCTGCGTAATAAGGAGATCCAGCGGCCCGTTATTCCGAACCCGTGTCCTCCTTCGTGGAATGCTTTCTTCTTTTTTTCAAAATTATCCATCGACTAAATTGATGTTCCCCACCCCCGCCGCGCCGATGGTTGGTTATTTGCAAAGCCATTCTGCTGAAAGTCCTCGATAGAATTTGGAAAAGCCTCTTTAACAATTTTTTTGAAAAGTTGGAAAGCGGCAGGCAAAGTAACAAATAGAAAAAAGACATTGTAGGCAAAAGATGGCAAATATTCTGCAAATAGGACAGGCTTAAAACGCTCCGAAAACCTACCAGCTCATCCAGATTTCATAGTTCCAAGGAATGGCCGCATTCTCAACAAAAAGACGCAACCACAAAGGCAAAAGAAAATGTTTAATTCTCCTTTTTGTTTTCGTTTGAATGTGTGACTGTTGTCCCCAAATATGTGCCATGTCCGGATGGCAATTTTTCTGTCTCTCCGTCTGTCTCTCTCTCTCTCTCTCTCTCTCTCTCTCTCTCTCTCTCTCTCTCAATCTCTCTGTGATTTTCTTTCTCAGATTTAATGGCATCTGTTCCCTCTCCTCCTTTTTTTCTTCCTTCCTTCCTGTTCTTTTTCAGCTAACCTTTCAGTTAAAAAAGAAAAGTTTAGTTGCCTTTAGAACGTACGTTTTTCGGAGAACGATTCGTTTGATTTTTCTTCCACGCAATTGTGTATGCCTCCCTTGTTGCCTTTCGCACCTTCTACGGGGCAGCGGGGTAGCTTTTAAACATCTTTCTCTTCCCCCAACCCACTCCCCTCTTTTATTTTCGGCTGGTGTGGACCTTCAGCTCTTAAGTAATCCAATGTCATCCAGGCGGCCGGATCGAGGGGAGCATCCAGATCGAAGATCATCCCATGGGACTTCCGGTCCCCAAAGGTCACGTCCCATCCTGGTCCCTCCTATGGGTGAGTTGGCGATGATCCTTCTGCGTGGTTGGTTGGAGGGTTACCGAGTTTAGGAGGAGAAGGTTGATTTTGAAGACCTGATTTGATGCGATGGAAGGGAATGACTGTTTTTCCAGTGGGACCAGTCTATTTGCATATTAGCTAGATGTATTAACCTCTAAGCCATGGGTTCTCCTCGCTTTGTCAACTACACCAGGGAAGAGATTAAGTATTTTTTCCCAGTGGGACCGGTCCATCAGGGCAACCTAGTCTACCCAAATATGGGATGTAGCTTACTGATTCCGCTTTCACAGGCAGTCGCTTTCATGACAAACATTTTGTGTGTGTTGAATTTATATATTTTATCGACAAAGAAATAAAGGGAGACTAATATAGATCTATTCCCAGTTATTTAACTCTAGTCAGCTAGCCACACCCTTTCTGGGATTTGAACCTGGGCTGCTTACACATTAGGTAGATGTATTAACCTCTAAGCCACAGGCTCTCTTCGCTTTGTCGGCTACACCAAGGGAAAGATTAAGTGTTTTTTTAAAATCAGGGCAACCTGGTCTATCCAACTATGAGATGCAGCTTACTGCTCTCACTTTCACCTTTCAGCCCCAATCCAGGAGCTTTTGCAGGCAGTTGCTTTCGCGACAAACTAGTTTTTGTGCTAAATTTATATTTTAACGACAAAGGAATTAAAAAAAAATAGTTTGTCGTGAAAGCAGCTGAAACATTTTAGTAGGTAACGACTGCGAGGAAGGAAGGCAAGCTGGGGAAAAATTGCTGTAACCAATCTTTATAGTTTTATTAACACAGGACTTGCACATGGTTACCCTACACAATTTGAGCAAGCGCATCGACTTGGTTCACCCTTGCTTACGTCAAGGGTCAGCTGACACTTCTCTCTTGCGCAAAGTCTCATAATTAGAAATGACTTTAAATAGTTCAAACTTCACACAATTTACACCTTTGTGTGTGTGTGTGTGTGTGTGTGTGTGTGTGTGTGTGATTTAAATAGCCGCCTTATTTTTAACAGTTCCGAAGAAGGAGAGTCCCGCATGGAATAGGGCTGGTGTAGATGTGTGACAGTTTTATTCACATCTTGTTAAAAAGAAAAGGACCGAATGTTGCAAATAGGGTTGAATACAGGACAAATTGGTCTGAGGTTTGGTTTAATTTTTAAATAAAGTTTTTATTTTTTTCATTTTCATAACAAATAACCACATGTATACTGTTACATAACCAACATTATTTTGTATTATTAAATATTTACATCAATTCATCTTACCATCAACCTCCAAAAACGATCAACCTCCAAAAACGATTATTGATCTTCTGCTCTTCATACACCATATTTATATCTTATCTGTCATTTTCTTCTCCCTCTCTCCTCCACCTCCCTATTCCCTCCATTCTTCCCTCTATGATCCTTCTTTTCTCTACTTGCCCTTCCTCTCTCCTTCTCCTCTCTCCCCTTTCCACTCCTCCTTTCTCTCCTCCTCTTCCCCCCTCCCCTCCCTCCTATCCCTCTCTTCTTCCCTTTACCTCTCTTCCACACTCTTCATCTCCTTTACTTGGTGTATTTCAGCCTCCATTTTATGTTGATGGTATTTATAGTCCCATTTCAATAAACATCTTTAATTTTAACATATATCCTCCTTCCGAATTGGTGTGAGGTTTAAAGGAGACATCTTCGTGGTCTTCCTTGACTTACGACCACAATTGGGAGGGCAAAAAATTGGTCGGTTAGCAGTGTGGAGGTTAAATAGGCATCATAGGACTTCCCCCTGATTTTATGACCTTCACTTATGGCCATTAAGTGAATCGGCTTGGTTGTTAAGCAAGACGGCCCGTGACTGCAACTTGCTACCTTTCCTGCAGGCTTCCCCACTGACTTCGTTCCTTGGAAGCAGCTGGGAAGGCCTCAAATGGGGAGGCTGCAACCGTTGTAACTGTGAGCTGGATTGTGATCACGCGACAATGTCAGTCATAGGTGACTTTTTTTAAGTGCCATCCTAACTTCAAACTATCCCTCCCTCCCTTCATTCCCACCTTCCTTCTGTTGGAAGAAACGTCCATCTGGGGTCAGTTCCAAGTGGGGGAAAAGATTTATGGAAGTTGCTTGGAAAGAAGGTTTATTGACAATGGACAGGATCCCATGGTTGGAGACCCTGGGCAAAAAAAGGGAAGAGGTGCTGAAAGTTGCCTGGGTTTTATGCCCTCTGTTGGGCTTTTGAATTCGAGCTTGTATTCTGATCGGCTGTCAGACTCTGCAGTAGGCTGTCCTGAGTACCAGGCTTGGTTGAGCCTTGCTGGGTGATGATGTAGTGAAAAGGCGTTGGGATTCCTATTATGGCTCTGCCAGAAGGGGGATCTTTGTTATGTAGAATAGACTGACCCAGGCCTTAATGGTCCATTGACAAAGGTGGGAGAGGGGGCTGAGTTTCTGCCTCCCTTTTAGGGGAAATATTCTGCCCTTTTAATATTTCCTAAAATGTTTCATTTTTCTAGAAGAGGGGTGGGTGCTAACTTCCTATTCTTCCTTACCTCCCTGCCCCTCCTTCCTTCCTTCCCTCCCCCTCCTTCCTTCCTCCCTCCCTCCTTCTTCCCTTCCTTCCTTCCTTCTTTCCTTCCTCCCTTCCTCCCTTCCTTCTTTCCTTCCTCCCACTCTTCCCTCCCTCCTTTTCTTCCTTCCTCCCTTCCTCCTTTCCTTCCTTCCTTCCTTCCCTCCCTTTCTTCCTCCTTTCCTTCCTCCCTTCCCTCCCTCCTTCCTTCCTCCCTTCCTCCTTTCCTTCCTTCCTTCCTTCCTTCCTTCCTTCCTTCCTTCCTTCCTTCCTTCCTTCCTACCTTCCCTCCCTCCTCCCTTCCTCCCTCCCTCCCTCCTTTCCTTCCTTCCGTCCTTCCTTCCTTCCTTCCCTCCCTCCCTCCCTCCCTCCTTCCTTGGGAGATATGTATCTATGATTGGGGCAGTCCTGGCTAGGACATTGGATCACTTGGGACTCTGCCATCAGCAGTCTGGCTGATGCTGTTTTATTTCAACTTCAACCAAGGAACAAGCTAGGGTCAAAATCCACATGCAGTCCTGCAGTGCCATCTAGTGGCAGGCCCCAGTATTTATTGTGTTGTAACACTAGGGGGGAAGATAGCCCACCGACCGGGGGATTCTGGGAGTTGAAGTCCACACATCTTTAAGCCGCTGAGTTTGAGGAACTTTGTTCTAAACAGCTGTTCATAAATGCACACCAATTGTGCCTAAATTATGATCCTATGCGTGTGCAGATGTCACCAAACATGGTTATGTTACGACAGTTCGTTTAGTGACGTTCAAGGTCATAATGGCACTGGGGGGGAAAAGACCATTTGTTCCCAGTTACATCCTTTGCAGTGTAGGAAATTCGCACTCTCCTAGAAGAATGAAATGTTTTAGGAAATATTAAAAGGGCAGAATATTTTCCCTAAAAGGGAGGCAGGAACTCACCTTTGGCAATGGGACATTAAGGCCTGAGCCAGTCTATTCTACGTTAACAAAGATCTTCTCCTTCAAGCAAAGCCATAATAGGAATTGCCCAAAGCCCCTTCGTTACATCATCACCCAGCAAGAGTCAACCAAGCTTGGGATTCAGGACGAGCAAAGCCAATGGGTAAATCAGATTCACTTAATATCTGGATGACTAACTGATCAACTGCGCTATTCGCTTAACAAACGAGGCAAGAACGGTGGTAAAATGGGGCAAAACTCACTTAAGAAATGTCTCAACAGAGATTTGGGGCATGATTGCGGCCGTAAGTTGAGGACTACCTGTGCTCCTAATGGCTCTTACCTCCGTAGAGACAGTTTTCGGATCCAACCTTTCTCCTTTTCCAGATGGGTACGGTAGTCGTGACCGCCTGTCTCCAGAGATCTACGAAGAATCAGAAACGGACCCTGGAGCAGAAGAGATGACCACGCGCATCTTTGTCGCCCTCTTTGATTATGACCCACTGACCATGTCTCCAAACCCCGATGCAACCGAAGAACTTCCCTTTAAAGAAGGACAAATTATCAAGGTAGGGTCGATTGAAAACTAGCCGATAAGCCAGCGTTGCTCGATTATTTATTTATAGGGGAGGAAATGTCTGGACCAAATGTAATTTCTTATGTTGGGTTTTCCCCCTTACCAGAGGGAGCCCCCTGGTGGAGGACTGTGAAGCCATTACCATGGCAACTCCACTGGGCTGCACAGTAGAAGCCATTTTATGGCAGTACAGTCGAAGCCAATTGAAGGCACAACAGGCTGTATCTTAACAGAACACACACCCCGAGGGGCGTTAGGGGTGTCTTACCCCCCATAGTATTTGTTTCCAGAGAGTAAGTCATGGGTGTAGCAAGTTTGGTTGAAATTGCTCAAGCTTAACAGTCGATAGTAAGGAGAGTTTTCCAAGCGGGGTCTAAATTCAGGTGTATGAACTCCTTGAGAGTAGAGAAGCGTTGTTAGGGTAGTAGAATGAGGGTATTCACTGGAGAAAACAATTCAAGTTTTAGTCTCCAGGCCTTTGATCATAGATAGATTCAGATTAACAGAGTTGGAAGGGACCTTGAGGTCATCTAGTCCAACCCCCCGCCCAAGCAGACACTACACCATTTTTTGAAAAGATGGCAGTCCAGTATCTTCTTGAAAGCCTCCAGGGATGAAGCTCCCACAACTTCCGAAGGCAACTTCTGTTTCATGGGTTGATTGTCCTCACTGTCAGAAAATTCCTCCTTATTTCCAGGTTGAATCTCTCCTTGATCAGTTTCCATCCATTCTTCCTTGTCTTGTCCGATTCACGTAACCGTGGCAAGAAAGGTCGTAAACTGGGGCAAGACTCACTTGACCATCTTGCTTAGCAACTGAAATGCTGGGCTCGATTGTGGCCGTAAATCGAGGATGTACATGATGAATGACAGCCGAGCCCTTCTTAAGCTCTGCGAATTCTAACCGGCGAATCCTTTTATTCTTTTCCGCATCGTCTCTTTTCTGCATCTAAGGTTTATGGGGACAAAGATGCCGATGGATTTTACCGGGGCGAAACGTGTGCGAGACTGGGCCTTATTCCTTGCAACATGGTTTCTGAAATCCAAGCGGACGATCAGGAAATGATGGACCACCTTGTGAAGCAAGGCTTCCTCCCGCTGAATACCCCCATCGAGAAACTTGGTAAGTATCGGCCCGTGGACAGGCATGGAACTGGCGGCTTCACCACGTTCCTTTGGACACGTTATTTTTACGGTTGGGAAATGTTAACAGAGTTGGAAGGGACTTTATAGGTCATCTAGTCCAACCCCCTGCCCAAGCAGGAGACCCTACAGCATTTCTGACAAATGGAAGTCCAATCTCTTCTTGAAAGCTTCCAGTGATGAAGCTCCCACAAGTTCTGAAGGCAACTTTTGTTCCATGGGTTGATTGTTTTCACTGTCGGGAAATTCCTCCTTATTTCCAGGTTTAATCTCTCCTTGTTCAGTTTCCATCCATGATTCCTTGTCTGGCCTTCGGGTGCTTTGGAGAATAGCTTGATCCCCTCCTCTCTGTAGCAGCCCCTCAAATATTGGGAGACTGCTATCCTGTCTCCCCTGGTCCTTCTCTTCACTAGACTAGCCATGCCCAGTTCCTGCAACCGTTCATCGTAGGTTTTAGCCTCCAGTCCCCTCATCATCCTGGTTGCTCTTCTCTACACTCTTTCTAGAGTCCCAACATCTTTTTTATAGTCTGGTGACCAAAACTGGATACAGTACTCTAGGTACGGTTCCTCAGGACTCCTCTAAGTTGCATTCCTACAACATGTTTAATTAGGACACTTCATCCTTTGGAAAGCACGGAGAACATAGACAAGTGGCTTGCTCTGTAATAGCAGATCAACAGTAAAGCAATAAACAACATCCCCGTTGAGGAGCTACAACACTCCCACCAACACTGAGAGTATGAACCACTTGTATATAAACAGAGAGCAAACCCCTCTCCCTCCTAGCACTGATGATGTTGCCTAGTTGGGTCCTGAAACGTCTGCAAGGAAACAAGCAAGCTCAGAAAACACCCAAAGACCACCCAGTCCTCCTCCTCTTCCTCCTCCTCCCTTCTAGCACTGAGGATATTATCTAGTTGGGTAATGAAATGCCTGCAAATCACCAACCAAACTCCAAGAGCACTACTATTATTACTGCTCCTCCTTCCTCTCTTCCTTTCTTCCTCTTCCTCCTCCTCCTCCTCTTCCTTTTTCCCTCCTTTCTTTCTTCCTTTCCCCCTCTTCCTCTTCTTCCTCCTCCACAAACTCCACTCCCTTCTAATACTGATGATGTTGCCTAGTTGGGTCATGAAATGTCTGCAAGGAAACAACCAAGTTCAGAGAGCATCAAGGACCCCACAGTCTTCCTCCTCCTCCTCTTCCTCTTCTTTCCTTCCTTTATTTTTTTCCTCTTCCTTCCTTCCTTCCTTCCTCCCCCTCCACTTCCTTCCTCCTCTTCCTCTTCTTTCCTTCCTTTATTTGTTTCCTCTTCCTTCCTTCCTTCCTTCCTCCCCCTCCACTTCCTTCCTCCTCTTCCTCTTCTTTCCTTCCTTTATTTGTTTCCTCTTCC
The DNA here is from genome assembly GCA_029891615.1 of Natrix natrix natrix. NCBI lineage: Eukaryota > Metazoa > Chordata > Lepidosauria > Squamata > Natricidae > Natrix > Natrix natrix. Next base: position 1,448,545 of record JAKRSK010008287.1, read on the forward strand.
TTCCTTCCTCCCCCTCCACTTCCTTCCTCCTCTTCCTCTTCTTTCCTTCATTTTTTCCTCTTCCTTCCTTCCTTCCTCCTCTTCCTCTTTTTTCCTTCTTTTATTTTTGTCCTCTTCCTCCCCTTCCTTCCTTCCTTCCTTCCTTCCTTCCTTCCTTCCTTCCTTCCTTCCTTCCTTCCTATTCTTCCTCCTCCCCCCTCTCCATTCCACAGACCCCACTGCCTTCTAGCATTGATGATGTTCCCTATTTGGGTAATGAAACAACAGCAGGAAAACAGCTGACCCCCAAACCACCAAGGACTCTACAAATGAAGGGCTTGTTGTACGCTGAAAGACAGTTGCAATTGCTTTCTCTCTTTGGATTGGAACAGAAAGAAGCCGAAGAAGCAGCTGCCCGCCTGGGTCAACCACAAGGAGAATGGTTGCGTTGTATGACTACGACCCAAGAGAAAGCTCTCCCAATGTTGACGTGGAGGTATTGTGGTCATGGAGACAAATCCAGAACATTTTGTTTTATAATAATAATAATTAAAAAAAAAAAACTATGGGGAATGTGGCCACAGCATCCAACGAGGGGACAAAATGGGTGGGTTGAAAAGGATGGCGTCTGTCCAGAAGCTACTTAGAAGGTAGAATCATGGGGCTGGAAGGGACCTGGGAGGTCCTCTAGTCCAACTCCCTGCTCAAGGTACGTAGGAGAACGTATGCCCCTGATGGTGAACCTATGGCACGTGTTTCAGAAGTGGCACACAGAGCCTTCTCTGTGGGCATGCGCGCCATCGCCAGATGCTCTTCCAGTTCTATTGAGCGCATATGCACTGGCCAACTGCTCCCTTCTGCGTTCCGGCATGCACATCTTCAAAGACCAGCTGTCTGGCATGCCTGCGCATGATGGAAACCGGAAGGGCAGCTGGCGATGGCATTCATGCGTGCCAGTCCAGCCGCATGGGACCTCGGAAGAGCAGCTGGCCGCTGCACGCATAAGCACCTCTTCCAACTGCTCTCTTCCAGGTCCCCATGCTCTGGCGCATACGTGCACACGCTCTGGTTTTGGCACTCAGTCTCACAAAAGGTTAGCCATCACTGCCTTATGCCATCCCAATCCAAGGGTTGTCCAGTCTAATTTTTAAATGTGGGGCGTGGGGCAGTTTCCTCGGAGCAAAAGATTTGAGAAACACTGGAATAAGAGCATTTAGGAATGGGATCATGAGAAAATGATGTGGTTTTTTTTTCTTTCTTTTTAATCATTTTCCGCAGACTGAGCTCACATTTTGTACTGGAGACATCATTACTGTCTTTGGAGAAATTGATGAAGATGGTTTTTATTATGTAAGTGCTCTATTGATGCTCTTCCCCTCAGGGACGCGGCGGCTCTGTGGCTAAGACCCTGAGCTTGTCGATCAGAAAGGTCGACAGTTCAGCAGTTCGAATCCCTAGCATCGCGTAACGGAGTGAGCTCCGGTGACTTGTCCCAGCTTCTGCCAACCTAGCAGTTTGAAAGCACGTTAAAAAATGCAAGTAGAAAAATAGGAGCCACCTTTGGTCGGAAGGGAACAGCGTTCCGTGCGTCTTCGGCATTGAGTCATGCCGGCCACATGACCACGGAGACGTCTTCGGATGGCGCTGGCTCTTCGGCTTTGAAACAGAGATGAGCAGTGCCCCCCTAGAGTCGGGAACAACTAGCACATATGTGCGAGGGGAACCTTTAACTTTTTACCTGATCTGTATTAATGGTGCGAAAAACCCTGTTAGTTGACAAGCAGGAACCTGAAGAATGGATGTCACCCAAGAAGGATGGTGGGTCAAGAATGATCTTTAGGGTTGTTTTTTTTTCTTGACTCCCTTAAAGTAGCATCCTTCAACTCTTGGCCATGGAGATAAGAATCTGCTTTACCTTTCAACGTCTTTCAGTGTCATAATTTGAATCAGTGCATTGGGGGGAACGTCTAAAGCAGCGTTTCTCAACCTTGAGAACCTGAAGTTAGGTGGACCTCAACTCCCAGAAGTCCCCAGACAGCTGTGATTATAATGGAAGATCTCTAGATTAACCTTGAGAACTTTAAAATAGGGGGACTTCCAGAATTCCCCAACAGTTCATGATCGAGATTGAGAGCTCTAAATTGACCTTGATAACTTTAAAATAGGTGGACTTCCAGAATTCCCCAACAGTTCATGATCGAGATTGAGAGCTCTAAATTGACCTTGATAACTTTAAAATAGGTGGACTTCCAGAATTCCCCAACAGTTCATGATCAAGATTGAGAGCTCTAAATTGACCTTGATAACTTTAAAATAGGTGGACTTCCAGAATTCCCCAACAGTTCATGATCGAGATTGAGAGCTCTAAATTGACCTTGATAACTTTAAAATAGGTGGACTTCCAGAATTCCTCAGCAGATGACCGAGAGCTCCAGATTAGTATTTCTCAAGCTTGAGAACTTTAGGATAGGTGGACTTCAACTCCAAGAATTCTCCAGGCAGCCATGATCAAGACCCAGAGTCCTAGATCAATGTGTTTCTCAAGTTCTTAAGAACTTGAGAGTTAGATGGGCTTCAACTCCCAGAAGTCTGCCAGACGCTGACCAGGAATCCCACCATTCTGGAAGTCCACCTATCTTGAAGTCACCCTGGTTGAGAAATGTTGTCCCAGACGCTCCTTGTTTGTTCGCTAATTTCTCCTTTCCATTTCCATGTTTCAGGGGGAACTTAACAACCAGACGGGTCTCGTTCCTTCAAATTTTCTTGAAGAAGTGCCTGATGATGTCGAAGTCTATTTATCCGACGCGCCCACCCGGTACCCTCAAGATGCACCCACCATGCGTACAAAAGCAAAAAGGGTAAGCAAGCATTGAGAGAGAGAGAGAAAGAGAGAGAATAAAACAAAACAGAACTGTTGTTTTCGCATTGTTTCCCTTGCTGACCATTTCAGATTCTGTTTGGCTTGAATGTGTTTGTGTACATATGTATATGTATATATATATATAGATAAATAGATAGATAATATTAAGAAACACGTTTTTTGAAACCAAGTTTTTAGATCGCTCTGAAGCTGGGAGACAAAACAAAACGAGAAACAAAACAGCTCCTCGCTCTTAACCAATTGATTCCTTCCATCAATGATTGATCTCGTGCTAATTTAAGAGCCACTAATTCAAGATTTTCAAGGTGGGAAACATACATATATACGTCCCCCACCTTGAACAGTTTATATTTGTAAATTATAGACCTGATGTAGAAATTACTTTAAGATGGTAGATTTGGGGATGGATGGATGGATGGATGTAAAACTTCAGGCACTTCCTTTTTTGGGGGGGGTGGGGGTAGGGGAACATCGCCCCAAAACTTCCAAATTTCAAAGCGATGTTTTTGAGCTGCCAATCAGTGCTCCCTTCTGAAGGGTTTCATGTGTCTTTTCTCATCCTTGCGGTTTTTTTTTTCTCCTCTTATTATATTTTACGTATCTATATATTTTGTTTATTTCTTTGCTCATCTGCTTGGGAACAGAAGAAGAGTGTTCATTTCACACCTTAAAAAACGGGCAACGTTGCCTTCACGTAAGTGTGCAACTGAAGATACCAGGAGATAACACGGGTTCCTATACGTTGGCCTCCCGTAATGCGAGCCATCTGGGGACCGAAAAAAAGAGAAATATGTCTCCAAATTCCATAAGTCCTGGATCCAGATCTTGTGTTTTTTTCTTTTTAAATTAGGGCTTCCCTTTCCCAATCTGATGCCTTCCAACGACGGTGGACTACAAGTCCCTTCCCCTCCAGGTGGCCAGCTGCTAGTCCAGCAGCCATAGAAGGCACAATGTTAGGAATGGAGAATTTCTGATTTATAAAAGAAATGCAGAAGGGATCTTGTGTCCAGGGCTTAAGGCTCGCTTAACCCACCCGGGGAGAAAATGTTGGAATATTTGGAGCATATTTCTTCCTGGCCTTAATGCTTGTTTTGCATAAAGAGTGTTCCCACTGTCTCATTCCAAAGAAAAGCTGCATATTGCATTGTTAAGCTAATTGGGGAGACCGAAAAAAAAACACCACCACAAAATTTGTTGCTGAGTAATCTGGTTGTAGAGGGACGCGGCAGCTCCGTGGCTAAGACGCTGAGCTTGTCAATCAGAAAGGTCGGCGGTTCGGCGGTTCGAATCCCTAGCGCCGCGTAACGGAGTGAGCTCCCGTGACTTGTCCCAGCTTCTGCCAACCTAGCAGTTCGAAAGCACGTAAAAAATGCAAGTAGAAAAATAGGGACCACCTTTGGTGGGAAGGGAACAGCGTTCCGTGCGCCTTCGGCGTTGAGTCATGCCGGCCACATGACCACGGAGACGTCTTCGGACAGCGCTGGCTCTTCGGCTTTGAAACGGAGATGAGCACCGCTCCCTATTGTAGGGAACGACTAGCACCTATTTGCAAGGGGAACCTTTACCTTTAATCTTTTTGGACTAAACAACCCGGCCGACAGTGGGAAGAGAGGAGTTGAGCTCCTTCTTTTGAAAGCCCACTTACTTTCAACATCTGGTGGTCAGTTGGCCTTAGAAGCTATGCTGGTGTATGATTGCCCATCAACATCTCAGCAGCCTTTGGTTGACCAATGCAATAAGCTGAAAGGAAAGCGTGCCACTCAACGGTGGGCCGCATTAATGCTCCACAGATGGTATCTTCAGGTGTATGTTGGGATTGCACTGAGGGTCCCCTTTGGCTTCTCCCCTCCCCTTCCCCCCATTAGACAAGACCTTGATTGAAGATCAAAGCAAGCTTGGGACCTCCTTGGCTGAACGAACCCACGGAGATGTCCAAACAGATGTAACATGAGGGACGTTGGGTGTTGTTAGGAGCTCCATTTTGGCTTTTTTCCCTCACGGTGTTATCCTTTGCAATGCCATTGGGCATGTGCAGAGTGCCACCCAACCCAGAAACGTTCCAGCCAAGGTCTTGGAGAGCTTTCTTTGATCGCGATTAAGGTTCGTTTTCGTTTGGGTTCCTTTTCCCCTTTTCCGCCAGCGTGCCATCTTCTCAAAATACGTCCCGACAGAACGCTAAAAGTTGGCGAGGGAGGCAGGGTGGATTAAGCAGCATGGAGGAAAGCAAGAATCTTGGCTAGTCTTGAATCCCGGATGAATCTTCCCGGAAATGGGTTAGTCGACTTAAGACGTATGCCACACGAGAGTCCCCAGATTCCCTCCTTGGGAAGCAAAGGAATCCGGCCCAAATCCAGATCCCAATGTTAAAAGTAAAGTCCTTTTTTTCAGAGGCTGCTCTTCCAAAACTAGGCAGAAGACTTGAGCGATCCTATGCCGCAGCTTTTAAAACATAAATCAAGCCCAATTCAATGGAAATGTCTTTTGACACCCTTGTGGGAAACGGAAGGGGTCTGTCTCGTGGCATATTTTAAAGAAGGAAGGAACAAAATTTTCCCGCCCCTTAAAAGGTGTGTGTGTTTGCGTGCGTTTAATGCAGCGTTTATCAACTTTGACCCCTTTAAAGACAGGTGGGCTTCTAACATCCCAAATCCTTCATCCAGCCGTGGTGGAGATGGAGTTCTCTAGATCGGTGCGGGCTGGGGAATTCTGGGAATTGAGAGTCCACCTGTCTTTTAAACAGGCCATGATTGACAAACCCTGGTTTAATGAATGATTCTTTTTTTTTAAAAAAAAAAATAAGCTTTCTTGTTTGTCCGTGACTGCAATCCTTCAGTAAACTTAACAACTATACCTATCAGGTTCCTTCTGAGAACACAGGTACACCACCAAGGAGAGCACCAAGCCCTACGGCCCATCTCCACTCGGGGTTACCTATGCCAGTTATGGGATCTGGTAGTCCCAGGCGAGGCAGGGAGCTGTCTTCACGGAAGACAAAGGGTCTGCTTTCCAAAGGGAAGAAACTTCTGAAAAGACTTGGTGCCGTGAAATGAAACTTACAATCATCTGGACATCCTCTAAAAAAATAAATAAACCATCAGACTCTTTTTTAAAAAAAAAAACACACAAAAAATAAATAAATACCCATATGCAGACCGATCTAGAAACGCTCAAAAACTAGGGATTTCAGGACCCCCAACCTCCCCCCTCCCCTATTTATTATTATTTATTTATTATTATTATTATTAAGAGCATTCGGTTGTCTCCAGAAATTTCTCTCGTCTGGATTGGTCTTGCTCAGCGTGGCAGCGATGCTAAAAAAAAAAAGCATTTTGCTAACTTTTTTCCCCAAAAAAAACATTTAGCAATAGCACTTATATACCGCTTCACAGCCCCTCTCTAAGCGGTTTGCAGAGTCAGCCTATGACCCCCCCCCAACAATCCGGGGCCCTCGTTTTACCCACCTCGGAAGGATGGAAGGCTGAGTCAACTTTTGAGCCTGGTGAGATTCGAACTGCCGAACTGCAGCTGGCAGTCAGCTGAAGTAGCCTGCAGTACCGCACTCTAACCACTGCGCCACCTCAGCTCTCTATTTAGAGAAGATGGGATTAAGGAATTTAAACCTGCAGCAACAACCTTAAGGGGCTTTTTTTCCTATTTCCTCCTTTTTTTCCTATTTCCTCCTTTCCCTCCCACTATTCCTAAATTCCTATTTCCACTTTCCCGGAAAAAAAAATCCTGTTCTTTGATCCCCGTATTTATTTACGTTGACACGTACAAGGTCTTGAAACTCCTAGTTTGCCAGAAGCCTTGATGTTTGCCTTATAAATGCACAATTATTGTACTGTCTGAACTCTTACTACAGCGTAAACTTTCTATGTACTCTGTGTTGACCTACAAACGGTTCCATTCTCACCGAGATGCCCATCATTTAAAAAGGCGATGGAATCCAATTTGTGCCCGGTATTAATTCCCGGGAGTGTGAAAATGTCATGCAAATGTTTCATTCTTATTATTATTTTCAACCATCTGCGTAAGTGCTGCTCTTCAGCTTCTCAAGTACGCTTAAAAAAAAAAAAAGGATAAGATTACGGCAGAAAGAACCATGTAGATTTAAGGCGGGCGTTGCTTGGGGGATTCCGTATTGTTGAGCACCGAAACGGTGTTTTGAGTCCAATACGCAAAAGGAAAATAAGACACAAAAACGTTGTGTTATTCCTGGGCCACTGCCAGCAAGAAGCCTCTCGAATTAGAAAAGTTGAATTTGGACCCCTTGTTGTTGTGACTGAAAGAAAGACGGAATCACACAACCCACTGCGTACGTGCCGGGGGAGAAAAAGAAGAGATGATTTGGCTGTTTTAAGACTTTTGTAACCATTTGTATATTCTTTTTACTGTTTATACATACTTTTCAGACTGCCTTTGTTTTATAATTGATGGAAGGTTTGTAATATGGATGATCAAAGCTTTTTTCCCCATTGTGTCTTCAAAGAAATATCAATGTAAATTCTTGTAAAATAATACTGTGCTAGATTTATGTAAAGGAAAAAAAATAATAATAATGGCCTAAACTCGTGGTTATAAAAGTATTGTGTGGGCGTGTGCAACTGTGCATGTGTACAGTTGTTAATGTGTAAATTATTTTATATAAATAAATTTGATATTTTGTAGAAGGGTGTGGCTCCTGAGTTAACCAATGAGACACGTGTAAGCAAATTCAGACATGCTGGCTAAACATAGTTTCACCAAGAGTAGCAGGGAAAACACAGACGTGCAACTGGTTAGTCAAAATCTCATGTTAGTCTATGAAACTAGGTTTAATTTTAGCCTACTTCTTACATGCCAATCATTACTATAGTGAGGATTTTAAAGTACCTGCTAAGTTTGTTTTGCATCTCTTTTGAATCTCTATTTTTTCTTGTTACAATTTAGCTAAAAGGAACAAGACTTCTTGCACAGTGAATACAGATAGTCGACTTATGACCTCAGTCAAGTCCCAAATTTATGTTAAGTGTTCTGACTTAGGCTTCCCAAAAGCAGGAAGCCGACTCCTCGTCCCGATAAAACCCTTTATTTAGTTTTGAAGTGAATGCCTCTCCAGCAAAGTCCCGGCCAACAGACTTGAATTTTCACAACCACAGACCTTTATCAGGCTTGGAGAGCTGCCAGGCCAATATCTTCCAAACTCCACGCTGTAACAGCAATTCCTTGGCCAGAAGTCAGGAACAGATCTTCATCCTAATGAATTGAACTAATTGTCTCCTCTTTATTCCCTTTGGGAGGGGCCATTCACTGTCCATTGTGCCTTCTTTAGCTGTTCCCTTCGTCTGGCAAATCTGCGCATGCGCACACTGGGAACAGGCTCCAGCTGTTCTTCTGCCCCACTGATGTCTGACTCCGAAGGCAGCCGATAACTGTCAGACAGCCCTGGCCTCATCTCTGCCTCCAACACAGACCCCTCCTCAGAGCCTTCCCCAGACTCCAGGACTGGCCCATCTTCCTCCCCAACTTCCTCACTGTCCGAGTCTCTCACCAGATCCGCTGGTTGGCCACAACATTAAGTGATAAATTTGTTGAGCGAGTCTTACCCCATTTTACAACTCTTCTTTCCACAGTCAAAAGTCCCAGCAAAGGTGAGAAGCAGCTTTGTCTAAGTCACCATCTCCTTATTCCTTGAGCAAAACACCTTGCATAATACTACACTTTGTGAAAAACGGATTCCAACACACAAGTTTTATTGACGTTAAATGAACTTTATTCTTAACACCCAGCCTCTGCTGATGAAACCACTATTTTGGCAACAAAACTGTAACATGCTCCAGTAAAAATTGATCTGGATGAAAAACTTAACTTACAGGCTCAAATGATGATGATGATGGATAATAATAATAATAATAATAATAATAATAATAATAATAATAATAATAATAATAATATAACCTTGGCATAGCTATCACTGATGTGTGTAATACAACAGTACCAAATCTCTACTCAATTGAGTTTTAAGGCACTTTGTGGGGGGGTGGGGTGGGGGGTTTCCTAACAAAAGAACTCTCTCTGGTCCAAAATCTCTTTCCGTTCCATTATACCGTCTCCTCTTGTTAGTCTCACAGATAATAAAGTTTTTCCGACAGGGTTAAATTTGGCTCTCTGTGGATACTTTGCCCTACGAGGAAAGCCAGTTTATGGGCATACTGGCAGGGAGCGGGCACCCGGATGACTCCCTGCGGAGAAAGGAAGAAAAACAGCCCATCAGCATCAGTGTTAAGGTAACAGCCCATATTCTGGGACACAACAAATACTCAACCCTTGAAGCCTTTGGATCAGGAAGGAATTTTTAGGATACCCTTTCAAGAGTGGTTGAAAAGGCCTACGGACGTTAGGAATGAATGGAATTTCACCTCCTTGGACTTTTTAAGCAGGAAAAAAAAATGGAATAGAAATTCGACAGGAGCAGATCCAGCAAGAAGATACAATCTAGATACACTAAATGGAGATATATATATATCCCCGCCCCCCCCCCGGTGTGGGGGATTAGGAGAAAACTTAAGATTTCCCAAAGAGGTATCCCTGTGGTTCATCTCATTCAAACCCAGAAAAACTGATGTGAGGCTCCAGGTAATAAATTTTTTTTAAAAAAATCTGTGGATGAGTTGGGGAATCATCAAAAACTCCTTTTGAACTTGATGAGAGGCATAACTCAGCTACAAAAACGCGGGGAGTGTTGGTATGTACATTCCTGAACTGCAGAGCGTAACAATATCCAAATGCAACTGCTCGGTTGTTGGTCCTGTTATATTTTCATATGACTTTATTGACTCAGTCCAACTTATATATTATATATTTATTACATTTATAAACCGCTCCCTCTTCCCGAAGGGACTCGGGGCGGTGTACAAAACAGCTAAAAACCACATACAAAATACAATATCGAATACCCATAAAAACGAGACAATATAAAACTGTTCTAAAACAAAAATTAAAAGCAATCTAAAAAATCTATCCCCAGAGATTAAAATACCAGCCAGAAGTGTTAGCAATTAAAACTACAGTTAGGCCAGGCCGGCTAAATGGAACAGGTGGGTCTTTAATTTCTTGCGGAAGGAGCGGAGATCGGTAGTTGTTCTAATATCGGGGGGGAGGTCATTCCATAGGGTCGGGCCCTTCACAGAGAAGGACCTACTCCTGGGTGCCGCCCGCCGTCATTGACTGGTGGAGGGCACCCGGAGGAGCCCCTCTCTGTGAGAGCGAATTGGTCGCAGGGATGTATGGGGTAGGATGCGCTTGAAGACATTTAGGGAATTTTCTGAGGCTAAAACCACTACTGTATTCATTTTTTCTCCCCTTTCCTATTAATACAGGTAGATAAAACCCATTCCTTACCCAGGTTCAATATTCAGCTTTTGGGCAACGAGATAGGACTGGAATATGATATAGGAACTTTCTAGTTGAGGCTAGTAAGAAGCCTACAGCTCAATTGGTGTCAGTCTAAGTAATCATGGAAGGTTACTTAGGGCAAGTTACTACTTACCGGCCAATTGTAGTACATATGACACAGCTTATATGTGAGCCTCTGCATGTAGTCGGGCTTCAGGGCACTGCTGTCATAGATGACGTTGTAATGGGTGGGTGCAACTGTGCCGCTTTTCACGGACTGACTCACAATGAAGAAATCGTACCTAGGGGAGAACCAGATCAAAGCTGTCTTGAGATACATTCAAGAACTTCCATCTTCTTGGAAATCACAGATCCCATCCAGTGATGGTCTCGGAATCAGCCTACTCTGCGCTCGGAACAGGTCCCTTCTATGGGTAATGGGAAGTCCTTGGGTAGAGTTTAAGGTAAAAGACTTCCTCTTATTTTAAATTGTTCAGGTTGCATGTGTCAACATTTGTCGCCTGGTGGCTAACATTTCTTGACCATCACTGGGCTGAACTTCTCTGACCCTGTTTCTTTTTGCGTCCTGGAACTCACAAGGAACTATGAAACAAACAAACAAACAAACCCAAACCCCACCCTACTTTCTTCTTTTCTTGCTCTCATCTCACACCAGAAATCTTAGCTTTCACTGAAATCTGGCGTAGAGGAGAACTGTGAAGGCTCGAAGAAGATATTCAACAACTGTTGGGAGAACATCAACCTAACCCCGGGAGGAAGGAGAAAGAAACTCAAGGCTGCCCTATCTTGATGCTCTTTGGTATAAGTACGAGGAGAAAGAATCAAGATTGTTTTGAAATAAGACTTCTAGTCAGGTTTGGAGAATGGAAGATAGGCAATTAAGAGCCCTTCTTTCCTCAACGAGTAAGAGTTGGGAGGGGCCTTGGTGATCTTCTAGTCCAACCCTCTGCTGAAACAGGAGACCCTACACCCATTTCAGACAAATGGCTGTCCAGTCTCTTCTTAGAAACCTCCAGATGGGGCAAGCACAACCTCTGGAGGTTCCACTGGTTAATTGTTCTCACTGATAGGGAATTTCTCCTTGGGTTCTAAGTTGCCTTTCTCCTTCATTAGTTTTCATCCATTGTTTCTTGTTCTGCCTTCTGGTGCTTTGGAGAAGAGCTTGACCCCTCCCTCTTTTTTGTGGCAGCCTCTTAGATATATGGGAAAAACCCCCAAGAATAGAAATCTCCCCAACTTCCTGTTTTTAAGAACCTGTATATTTTCCCCTTTCCCCTTACCATTCTGGCCTAGTAACTTCTAAGTCAATAACTGTGCCAGGTGGTGGATTCTGTAGTTTTCCTTCAATTTCGGCAAAGAATCTGCTGTTGACACGCTTCTTCACCACGATCACTGTGAGTTTGGGGCTTGAGAAGATTGCATAGGGTGGGTTAGTTTGCTTAAAGGGCTCAACATTTCTCAAAGAGACAGAGAGAAATTAAAGGCAACTTCCCTCCTTTTAACCAATCATCCCCTGCTGTTCTCGGAAAATTAAAATGGGCACCTGTTCAAAGGCCACCTGTGCGTAAAATTGCCCTTGCAAGCAAGCCAAAAGTGATATACAGAATCACAAATACACTGAATTGGTGTCAGCAACTTTTGTAGTCAAGGATTTACATGCAGATTATTTTTTAAAGTGTGATCTCTTTAGTATTTTTTTAAATTATTATTGCTATTTCTTTGGCTGTCCTTAAAGGTAAAGGTTCCCCTTGCACATCTGTTCTAGTCGTTCCCGCCCTAGGGGGCGGTGCTCACCTCCGTTTCAAAGCCCAAGAGCCAGCGCTGTCCGAAGATGTCTCCGTGGTCATGTGGCCGGCATGATTAAATGCCGAAGGTGCATGGAACACTGCTACCTTCCCACCAAAGGTGGTTCCTATTTTTCTACTTGCATTTTTTACGTGCTTTCAAACTGCTAGGTTGGCAGAAGCTGGGACAAGTCACGGGAGCTCACTCTGTTTACACGGCGCTAGGGATTCGAACTACTAAACTGCCGACCTTTCTGATTGACAAGCTCAGCGTCTTAGCCACTGAGCCACCGCGTCCCGCTAGTGTTTGGCTGTCCTTAATGTTGCCCAAAGTCATTTCTAGGTGAGCAACTCAGTAAATTGAATAAAGGTAAGACTTGAGACGGCTGCTTCATTCACAGAACCTGCGATACAATACAATAATACAACAGCAGAGTTGGAAGGGACCTTGGAGGTCTTCTAGTCCAACCCCCTGCGTAGGCAGGAAACCCTATACCGTTCCAGACAAATGGCTATCCAGCATCTTCTTAAAGACTTCCAGTGTTGGGGCATTCACAACTTCTGGAGGCAACTTCTGTTCCACTGATTAATTGTTCTGTCTGTCAGGAAATTTCTCCTCAGTTCTAAGTTGCTTCTCTCCTTGATTAGTTTCCACCCATTGCTTCTTGTTCTACCCTCAGGTGCCTTGGAGAGTAGTTTGACTCCCTCTTCTTTGTGGCAACCCCTGAGATATTGGAAGACTGCTATCATGTCTCCCCTAGTCCTTCTTTCTCTTAAGCTAAACATACCCAGTTCCTGCAACCGTTCTTCATATGTTTGAGCCTCCAGTCCCCTAATCATCTTTGTTGCTCTTCTCTGCACTCTTTCTAGAGTCTCCACATCTTTTCTACATCATGGAGACCAAAACTGGATGCAGTATTCCAAGTGTGGCCTTACCAAGGCCTTATAAAGTGGTATTAACACTTCAGGTGATCTTGATTCTATCCCTCTGTTGAGGCAGCCTTAAGCTGCTACAAACAGCTGGCTCCTATTTAAATGGTTGTCCACTAGGACTCCAAGATCCCTCTCACAGTTACTATTATTGAGCGAGGTACCACCTATACCGTACCTGTGCATTTCATTTTTCTTGCCTAAATGTAGAGCCTTCCTTTTTTCACCCTTGAATTTCATTTTGTTAGATGCGATGCCATGCGCTGCCTTATATACCTGCCCTGCACCCAAATCGCCTTTATTCTAGAAATCCTTTCGCTTCAAGGAATTACAGCCATACAAGTTTACAAAGCGCCTTACGGGGTCAAAGCAAACTGCCCACTTTGGGGGCATGGCGACCTACCCAACCGAAGCCCGTTTTCTCCCAGGCAACTTTCCACAGGCCTCCAACTTACCGGTAGTCAGCCCCAACTGTTTTCAAGCACTCCAAAAATTGTGGGATTTCATAGCTCACCAAGGTTTTTAACTGACCGTCACCAACACCGTCGCGATAAACGATGATACGAGTAGGCATGTGTTCATTGTAGGAGTACCATGTCCTCAGTGCCGCTAAGGAAAGAGGGGGCAGCAATTTAGGAGAATTAAACTGGATCCCCTACCCAAAGGAAGAGCTCAGCCTTAACCCTCCCCTAGTCATCAAAGAAGCGACTTTCTTTTCAGATTCTCACGGTTCAAAGGTCGTTTGCTTTTTTTTTTAGTAAAACTCTCAAGCGTTGACACTTTGTCCCGGCTGTTTTACCTTGTAGGCACACTTTGAGTCCATCCACAATTTCTTGCCCACGATCCTGAAGCACACAGCGTGAATACCAACTGCCAAGAGAAGGCAAAAAGGCTCAGATCCCCCAGAGACACCCTGCCCTGCTGCCAATAACAATACAGGAAGTCCCCGACTTACAGCCAAAATCGGGACCTGAATTTTGGCTGTAAGGTGAAGCACTTATGCGACTGGACTTGATTTTGCAGTGGTGATTGAGCAAATAATGTGGTTGTTAAGTCAGGATCATCTAGACATAAGACCCGATATGCCATAGTCTCCTTGGAACGGAATGGGACAACTCACTGCAGCCAAATCGCCCTGGGACAATTTGACAATTCAATTTAATTATTTAAAATTTAAAAAAAAATGTTTTAACTTTGTCATTTATGTTTCATTCTGTCCCTCCTTTTGCATTCTTTCTCTATTCCACCATTTTCCTGATATTGTCCCACAGCGAATTGTCACAGACCCTCCTGTTGTTCCCCTGAAATCAGCAAAAAACGGTCGTGATTCAGTGTCACGTGACCACAGGATGCTGCAACCGGTCATAAATGTGAACCAGTGCCCCAAATAGGGCCATGTGATAGCAGGGCAGGAAGGAGGACAGTTTGCAATAGCCGGAAGTGCTTTGTACGTTGCCAAGTGCCCTGTCTGAGGCTGTTTTAACTCCGAATGGTCGTTAAATGATGATAAGTGGTAACTTGGAAGACTGCCTGAAAGAGCAAAACAATCCCTGAATGGCAACATAGCCACTTGGGTGAAACACATCTGTGTTTTCCTAAAAGATTTGTAGATCTTGAAAATGTCTGAACAATCCTACCGGGTCATTCCATGATTCAAACTCGCAACAAACGCCGCCACTGATCGCCGTCCAGCCGAAATGTCATGGTAACAGTCAATTCCCACGATCATGAGTTGTTTCATCTGGAATATTGGAGAATTATTGTCGTTAAGAGAGCCAGTTTGGCCTAGTGGTTAAGGCACCAGGCCAAAAAGTCCCGTCTTGGGCATGAATGCCAGCTGGATGACTTTGGGCTAATCACCAGGAATCTGGGAATTCCAGTCTCACCGTAGCTACGAAAGCCAGCTAGGTGACTTTTGCCCCCCCCCCGCCCTCTCAGCCCCCCCCCCCCCCCACCTCACAGCATTGTTGTGATGGGGAAAATAGAAATTGGGACGGTCGGTTCACCACCTAGTGTGTTTTTTTAAAAAAATATTTTTTATTAAATGTTTTGATCTTAACAATAGGGAAGACATAGCAAAAAAAAAACATAATAAGACAAAAGAAAACACCAAACATAGATAACAATGTACAGTAATTTTACAGCTTTCTCTATCGGCTTTCCTTCTTAGCTTTTATAATTCTCCCTTCTGCATTGCCTTCCTCTCATTTAACCTTGTCCTATGATTTAACAAATATAGTATTAACACTTATAATAGTATTCATTATTTATATCCATATATTTGTATTCTCTATTTTCTGTCCTGGCTTCTGTTTTCTAGCCACTTGTACGTTTTATTCCATAGTTGGCCTCCTCAGGGTGCCGTCGGCCAGACAGTGTCGGCTGCTGACCCCCAGGGGGAGAGCCTTCTCTGTGGGAGCGCCTTCCCTCTGGAATGAGCTGCCCCCGGAGCTTCTCATAATCCCTGACCTCCGGTCCTTCCGACGCGCCCTAAAAAGTTGGCTTTTCCAGCAAGCCGGCCTGGCCTGTTAATTTTAACTTATTTTTTAAATGTATTGTCTTTTAAATTCGGTTTGTTTTTTTGGATATGTATTTAATTTTTTTTTAACTTTTGGGATGTGTGTTTTTTTAATGTTGTACGCCGCCCTGAGTCCTTTTGGAGAAGGGCGGCATATAAATCCAAATAAACAAACAAACAAACAAACAATACTCACCACTTTGTGTTACTTGCAAAAATAAAGGCGGGGTATTAATTGATCCATAAATCAAGCACAGATTGTCAGTGAATTGGGGCAAAACACAAGACTTCCCCCAAACAAACTAAGCTATGTTTTAACTCTCGTGTGAGTTTTTTTACAGGGCTGCTAAGCTAAACACTCCTGGAAGGACAGAAAGAAAGAAAGAAAAAAGAAAAGAAAGCTACTTACTGGGATTTCAACGCTCCAGAGTTCTCCCCCCATTTTACAGTTCATCTGTAAGGCGATTTTGGTGGCTATCGCCATGACAGTTTGGGGCTTGCTCAAGGTACGGGCCAGGACACACTGGCTGGGTGTGGGACAATCAGTACACAAGTATTTCTTGATTGCATCGTATTTGTCTTTACGGTTACTGGACAGGAGACAGACCACCTTGAAGAAGGACAGACAGTCAGGGCATCCACCCAGGCATTAGAACCTCAAGAGGCCCTGTTCTACAGTGCAGGGGTCTCCAACCTTTCGAACCTCAGGGACCACTAAACTCATAATGTTAAATCCTGCAGACCACGAATATCATCTGCCCAATGATCGGCTGGGTGAATGTGGCTAGGTGGTCATGTGACTGGGTGTGGCCAACTTGATGTCACTCACCTGGAGGGCACCTCTCGCTGGCCTCTCCCCTCCCCACCCGGGCTCCTTAGGGCCCCAACAGGAAGCAGTTGCTGGATAAAGAGTTGGCAAAAGAGTTCAGTTCAAATTGGATCTGACCGAGAAGGAGGCTGAGCAGAAGCACCTCACTGAGGACTAGGAGCATAGGCTTTCCAAGCAGAGGGAAGACCTGCGGGAGTGCAAGGCCAGGTACCGGCGCCTGGAGGCTCAGTGGGCTGAGATGGTCAGCCAGTTCCAGGCCATGATGCAGTCCCACTGGAACGAGGCCCTCCGGCTCTTTGCCACCAGCGGCGCTTCCCTCCAGCCTTCATCCAAAGCCCCCCAGCAGGAGGCCGAAGCAGACCCCAAGTCTGAACTTCTGCCCCCCCCCCAAACCTGCACAAAAAGTCCCCAAAGGGGGAGACTCTCTGCAGCAACACAAGCGTTCCTTGCACGTATCCATCCCAAGGAAGGTAGTTTGAGGACCCCTGATTTAGTGCAATATAGACAATGCAAATAATTTTTCTGTGGATCACCAAAATTTTCTCGCGGACCAGCAGTGGTCCACAGACCCCCAGTTGGTGACCGCTGATATAGCGTATTGGGAATTGCATCGTGGTCTACATTAGCAGAGCTACCCTGGAGAAACCAGCATGGCCTTTCGCCTTTTACACGGGGACGTTAAAGGCAACTAAATCTGGGGTGCTTTCAATAACCCCTGCAGTCCTATATTTCCATCCTTCCAAGGACACCCAAAGGCCATGGAGATGGTCCAGTTAGAGAATGTTAGCCCATTAGCATTTAAGTAAAGAGCGAAGTCCTGGTTTCTGTGGGTTTCCTTTTATAAGCCTTCGAGAGGACTTGCCCCCTACTCCATTTCCCAATCACCTTCACATGTGCTCTCTTTGAAACTTACGGATCGTATTTAATTCTGATCTTGAGAGATCGACCGATGAGGAAAAAATGGGATCTGGCAGGGTTGCTTCCCCGATTATTCCTAGAGGCAAAGCTCCAGGCAAAGCTCTTTAACCCCTTGCCCTGAAGGTTGAAGCCTCTTGGTTCCCTGCATCCTGGATTTAATCAGGGATCAGACAAACCATGTTGCCATTCCAGTCCATGGGATCACATGGTCACATACCATCTGAGTATCGGAGGTGATCTTCTGCTTCAAGGTTCTCAGGTAGGACTCTGTTCTGTCGTCAACTTCAACCCTACAAAGAAAAGACCATCTCCTTTTACCACTAACTGTATAAATGGGTATTTCTCAACCTGGATAAGGTGAAGAGGTGAGGGCTGGCGGGGGAATTCTGGGAGCTGAAGTCCACAAACCTTAAAAGTTGTCCAGGTTGAGAAACACTGGGAGAAATACTGTCCTTGGTGCCAACTGATGCCAGGCAGGTAAATCCTCCTCTTTTGACCTCAATTGGGACTAGGAACATCTTGTCATTCAGTGATGGGGTCATTTAAGTGAGGAGACATGCCCGGTTTTACAACGCTGTCGTGGTTTAGGGACCATTGCTGTGGTCACTAAATGAATCCAGCTCCCCCCTCTCCCTTGGCTGCAAAGGTTTCAAATGGTGCCCAGGTGACCCTGGGACACTGCAGCCGTAAGGACTTGCCAGCTGCCAAGCACCTGAATTTTGATCATGATTGCAGGGATGCTGCAACTGTTGTAAGTGCAAGGACTGGTTGGAAGGTGTTTTTTGAATACAATTGTAAGTTCAAATGGTCATTAAAGAATGGTTGTAGGTTGAGGACCGTGTGTGTGTGTGCATATGCCATCCATCCATCTACCTACCTACCTACCTTTTTCTCTTTCTCTCTCTCTCTCTTTCACTTTGTTATCTGCTTACCTGGCTATTCTAGACAATGTTACAAACCTCACCTTCAAAACACTGTATTCCTTTCCGAGAACTACCATATTTTTGGAGTATAAGACGCACCTTCCCCCCTAAAAGAGTGTGGAAATGTTAGTGCATCTTATACACTGAATATAGCCATTTTTGGCCTCCCAAAGCCCCACCCACACATCCCATTTTTGTGAAAAATGGGTAAAAAAACGGGGGTGTTTTTGCCTTCCCCCACCCCTCAGAAACACCCTGCAGGCTTCAGCGGGGCTGGAGGAAGGGAAAAATGCCCCATTTTGGTGAAACAGGGGGGCCAGGGAGGACAAAAACCTATTTTTCTTACTTGCCTCTGCGTCTTATAGTCCGAAAAATATGGTGGCTTCAGCTGGGAATTCCTAGAGAGGAAACTGAGTCGCGGTTTAAATTGGCAAAATTCGGAAGCCGCGCCACCTCCGCTTCTGGAAAATAACCCACGACTTGAGGGTACTTACATGACGGCCTTGTTCATTCTTATGCCCATTGCGGGTGTGACTTTGAAAAGATTTTGGACCAGAACATTAGCGGCGTCATAATTCCGGCGGGTGTAGATCAGCAGCCAGTTGTCCAGGGGTTTTACGCTGGTGAGGGGGGCACCCCTCGTCTCCCTGGACCAGTCTGCAAGGTGCGGGTTGTAGTCAAACTGAAAGGAAGCATTCGGAGTTCAGCATCTAAAGAATCGGACAAGTCTCTCTTTTCTCTTCTTTTTTCTTTAATGTCAGATTTAACCCGCCCGTATTTTTTTCCTCGGGGATGGAGGTGATTTTTCCCCCCCAGAAAATGTTTATTTTTTTATTCTCTTACATACCATTTTAAGTATACATTCATATAATTACTTTTCTTCTTTGCATTTATCATACATTTATTATTCCATTTTATAGGTTATAATATACATATACGGTTTGGGTTGCTTTACCATCCCTTCCTCCTGTTGTAACACATTATTTTCCCTTTCTTTTCTCCCTCCCTCCCTTCTCTACTTTCCTTCTTCCTCCTCTCCTTTCCCTTCCTTCTTCCCTTCCCTTTCTCCTACTCTTCCTACCCTCTCCTTCTCTCCCTTCCACCATCCTCTCCTTCCCTCTTCCTTCCCTTCCTTCTTCCCTTCCCTTTCTCCTACTCCTGCTCTTCCTCTTCCCCTTCCTACCCCTCCTCTCTCCTTCTCTTTCTCTCCCTTCCACCATCCTCTCCTTCCCTTCCTTCTTCCCTTCCCTCTCCTCTACTCCTACTCTTCCTCTTCCCCTACCTACCCTCTCACCTTCTCTTCCTCTCCCTTGGGATGGGGGTGATTTTGGCCCACTTGAGGAAGGAAAAGTTACCTACCGCCTTCCCTCCCTGGCGAATCTTTTCGGATTGGACCACTCGCCCCGAAAAGGAAAGCAGCTTAGATTCAAAGCTTAGCCCCCAATCGCGTAGCTCTTTTTGAACGTTGTCATCTCTGCAAAAATAAAAATAGAGCTGGTAGAACAGGGCTGTGTCTAATGTGGGCAGCCTGTGGAATTCAACTCTCAGAATTGAAGT
Organism: Natrix natrix natrix; assembly: GCA_029891615.1. Classification (NCBI taxonomy): domain Eukaryota; kingdom Metazoa; phylum Chordata; class Lepidosauria; order Squamata; family Natricidae; genus Natrix; species Natrix natrix. The sequence goes on from JAKRSK010008287.1 coordinate 1,468,259, forward strand.
CCACAAATCTTAAAGGTTGCCCACCTTTTTTTGGGGAGGGTGGTGGTGGTAGGAAAGGTGGGAAGATTCCAGCAACCTACTTATTAATGTAATTGATAAGCCGTCCAACTTCACGCATTCTTTGTTCTGGCGCAAGCCTTGTGTGAACAGACAGATCCTTCATTACGTTAAAATCGCTTCGCATCTTGTTAGTCAGGCCTACAAAGAGGAAAAAGGACAATGCCGAGGGGGGGGGGCATGGGGGGTGAAATAAAATCAATAAAGACCAGCACTTGGACCCAACTCACTTATTATCCCCCAAAACGAATTAATCTAAAAGCTAAAACTCCTCCCTTCTTACAATTGTCGAGGCACCGGTAGCCGGAGGTTATAAGGATCATTTTCGCTAGGTCATTCTCATAGGTAAAAAGAAACTGCCTCCTTTCCAAATCAGAAGGCGAATCATAGAATTACAGGGCTGGAAGGGGCCTTAAGAGGTCCTCTAGTCCAACCCCCTGCCCACTTTATGCCATTCCATTGATTAAACACCCACTCTTCCATTGATTAAACACCCACGCCGCCCTGAGTCCTTGGGAGAAGGGCGGCATATAAATCTAATAAATCCAATCCAATCTTGGGAGAAGAAAGGCTATTTTTGAACGATCAGACCTGTGAGATAGCAGAGTTCGGGGATGAGTATCACTGGTCCTGCCAAGGCACCGGAAGGGCCTCTCGTTCTCTTTGGCTGGCTGATCAAAACAGGTTGATTCAAATCGGTGATATCTTGGGTGTATTGCTGTTTGGGAAAGCAGGCACATTGTTCGAATCCCGACACGCAGAATAAGGAAAGAGGCAAGTCTTGAAAACTACGTTGGCGCAAACAGCTTCGTGAGACGGGGAAGCAGTGTTTGTAAATTGGAAAGAAAACCCGCTTTGGGAAAGTCGAGGCTGCGTTTCGCCCATAATCATAATTGATCAGGATCCCCTCTTTTCCTTTCTACGATCCCTTTGCCGTTGGGTCACATTTGAAAATTATTATTATTATTATTTTTGGGGGGAGAAGGGAAGAGCAACTAGTTTTAAAAGGACTTTTTTGTGGCGGGAGGCTTATCCTTGCAATTAAAATTTCAAGAATTATACAGGCAACGGGTATCGAACAGAGACGCTTGCAGAGCCATTGAACGTATCAAATTCCCCAGAGGTGGTTTAGAATTACAAGTATCCATGTGCTGATCAATGACTTTTACTGATCAAAATCTAGCCTTAGCATTACATTATGGATCTTGCTGACTTGAGGGGCGGGGGAGACAACCCCCCCTAACCAACCAAGGTCCTTTTCATCCCCCTCCCAAAACCTCAGCCGTTCCGTACCATCTTGTAGTAGTCCACAAAGCTGATCTCGCTTCCGTCTGCTTTTTTGAAGGAATTTTTAGGACTTGATTCCCAATCAATATCGTCTACCCGGTACGTTTTGTTGTTATACCTGGGCAAAGGTGGGAAGGTTTCATTAATTTAAATCATCTTAAATCTTAATCTTAATTTCTTGACGACTCTGCTTCCCAGGGTTGGGGGATCATCATTTGTGATCTTCTCAACCAGCTTCTGAGGAGCCTTGTAACTGTTCTGACCGAGGCTTCCCAAGAGCTGGAAGCCAACTCCTGGTCCCGACAAAAACCCCTTTTATTCATTGACTGTGAATTCTGCTCATTCGCATCCAGCAAAGTCTTTCCAGGGAGGATTTACAGTCACAGACCTTCTCTGGCTTGGAGAGCCACTACGCCAATATCTGCAAAACTTGGCAAGGAATCTCGGACAGTCACAAACCAATGAAGCGAACTAATTGTCTCCTGCAAACTCCACTCCCCTTTCGCTCCTCTTTTGTTTCCTCTGGGAGGAGCCATTCATTGTCCACCTGTGGCTTTACTCCCAAGTCAACCCGTTCTTTAGCTGTTCCCTTTGTCTGACAACTCTGTGCATGTGCACACTGGGAACAGGCTCCAGCTGTTCTTCTGCCCCACTGATGTCTGCCTCTGAAGACAGCTGGTAACTGGCATACGGCCCTGGCCCCATCTCTGCCTCCGACACAGAGCCCTCGTCAGAGCCTTCCCCAGACTCCAGGACTGACCCATCTTCCTCCCCAACCTCCTCACTGTCCGAATCTGCTGCCAGCTCTCCTGGCCGGCCAGAACAGTCAACGGGGGACGCTGGGCTTTTTTAAAGACCATGTGATTAGCTTAACAACTGCAGTGGCTGCCTGAAACTTAATGACCATCTTGCAAAGCAATGGAACTGTTGATTCCCCCACCCCACTCCCAATTGTGGTTGTAAATGAGGGACTAATTGGGAAAGCAAAAGATTTTGAACTCCACCATTTAAATCAAAACGAGTTGAGTTTACCGGGTAAGGACAATCACACCGATGAGTTCCTTTGTGCAAAGTTCTCGGAACCGCTGTTCTCCGACTTGATCGTACAAGGTGTACATAAAATCCAGGACGGTCTCGCTTCGGAGAACTTTGTGGCTCACATCTGTGCAAAGCATGATGCTGGTCTCGTACTGCAGAATGGAAGTGGTGAAGCCAGGCCAAATCATCAGCCTGTCAAGGCAAAAAAATAAATACATAAAAAAATTTACAGTAAGTTGACTCTCGACATCCGCCTGCTCTCTTTTAAACCGAGTCTCCTATCGCAAACAAGTCCTGCAAAGGCAACCATCTGCAACTCCAATACAGAAACCCGTTTTATGTGGGCGGTTTTAAACCCAGGTCCACGGGTCAGGCTGATCCCCTTAAAATTATTTCAAGTTACCCTCAGCAAAATCATCTTCTCGGGTTTGCAATCCCAGACCTTTAAATATGAAGATGCTGCAGGCACCAGAATAAACATCTAAGGCAGAACTAAACGCTAATCTTTGCTAGGAGAGGCAGAACGTATCTAGAAGCTTCCAAAAGAAACAATGGATTGATTTTGAACCCAGCTGTGGCCATAAAGGCATTTCCAGTTTTGTTACCTGTGCTTAGGAATGTTGATTGGGTCACTTGGATTGTAGTAGTTTCGCCCAATCTGCTGTAAATTCATTATTTTCAACAATCTGAAAAAGAGCAGAAATGGAAAAGTAAGGTTATACACAGGGATCTTAGCAGGAAAAAAAAAAGGTCTGATTTTGGTCACTGGATGATGGTTTTATTTTCTTCTCTTCTCCCACAAGGCTTTTCTTAAGAAATCGACGCAATTACAATTTCTGACTTCCTGAACAATGAGAGGCAATAATTCACCTGCCTGGGTGAGAAATCATGCCCACATTTGAGCTAAGCGACCTGTTCCAGGTGATTGATCAACAAACCCCATGCCCATCACAAAGTCCCTCCAATTAACCAGGATGCTGAATGAGAGCAGCAGTAGAGTAGGCTTGAGGGAGTCATTAGCAAACAGAGGCCCAAGTGCTGCCGGAGCAAAAACACACGGCCGCTCTGTTGCTGACCTGGTGCGCAATGGTAGAGTGACGGCGAAACAACCTCCCAAAAGTGCCTGATTGGCTGCCGCTATGTCTTCACCGCTGCTTCCGGCGCGTAAACGACAAGCCGTTAACTTCCACTGAGGAAGAAGGCGCGGATTTCAAATTTTTCAGTTAAAAAGGCCGCCCGCCGAAGCTAGGGGAACCTTCGGAATGGCAGCAGCGGCTCAATTCGCACGTAATTAATCTCCTAGCAAAGCTTCTCCATTAAGTCGAGCGCGCCTAAGCAGAAACGCAGGGGTGGCGAACCCACCCCCAACAGCGGCAGAAAGGTGGAGGGAGGGTGGAAGACCGCAACGCGGTTCCACTCATCCCCGGAAGAAAAGCCTCAGCTTTTGAAGCTGCAACCGGCTCAGTTGCGGCTTTATGCTGCAGCTGACTTCTTCACATCGCCTGAAGCCGAGGCCAATCCAGCGCCGGACCTTCTAAGGAGCGGCTGTCCATCGGAACGGCAAGCCACCCACTCAAAGCAACACAATCAATTGCAGAAATCAAGAAACAATACATAATGAATTAATTGCAATGATAAAGAAACAAAAGGTAAAAGCGAAATGTTATTATTAGTTTGAGTTAAATAATTGTCTATTATCCGAGAGAAAAATTATGTGTCTCTTCAGGCTGGACCGAGTTAAAAAAACTGAACTCTTCCAGTCAGAGGAGGCGTGGTCAACAATTTCCTAACTCAGTCTCTAGGCTAATGGACAAAGTTAACCCATGCTTGGATTCTCCAAGCAGCGCACAGGAGAAAGACAATTTCTACAAGTTGTCTAGTAGAAATGTGACTGACTTCTCATGCAGTCCTTTAAAAGAAAAAGAAAAATGTCCTGGCTCTCTTAGCCACAGATCCTAGTAATCCCAGCTCTCCCCCCAAAATAAAAAGCTTATGCAGCAAAGGCTAACCTTCTAAAAATGATGTTGTAGAACTGTAGGCATGTTGGCGAAGTTGATGGAAGCTCGTTGGTTAAAGTGATGGTAATCTTCACCACCTCTCCCTGCCGTGTCTGGCTTAACACCTCCGTAACCTAAGAGAATCACCAATAGTTATTTTTAGGATGGGATAATTTTAACCTCCAGAAGCCTTAAGGAAACAGACTAGAATCAAGAAATGGACAAGACGACTTCGTAATTTCTAAATGCTTCTCATGCCATCTGCAATGCCCATCCTCAATGCCACCAGAAGTATGGTAGCTAAAATGTAGCATTGCAGGTTGACTCTGCCAACTGCCAGCAGTTCGACCCTGACCGGCTCAAGGTTGACTAGGCCTTCCATCTTTCCGAGGTCGGTAAAATGAGGACCCTGTAAACCTCTTCGCAAGGGCTGTAAAGCATTGTGAAGCGGTATCTAAGTCTATTGCTATTGCTCAACCGCAAAGACTCAATTTTCATGATTCTAACCAAGGTTGTATCTGAACTATTCAGACTACGACAGAAGAATATCGCAAGTACCTTGTTTTCCAACTTCTTCGGTAAGAACAAAATGGACCCATCGAAAGCATGCGTCTTGCCAATCAGGTTCTCATGTTGGAATAGCAAGGCTGCCCGAAGACGGCGGGCTTCCATCTGTGGGTTGTAATCAATGTGGTACTGGTACAAAGCCCATTGCGGGCGAGACGTCAGCCGGAAGTGGTTGGTGCTTAATCGGATTACATTCCCTGACACACCTGTGGAAAGGTATTGATCTGTCAGCCGTTTATTATCAGAGCAGAATAGAATTAAGAGTTGGAAGGGACCTTGGAGGTCTCCTAGTCCAATCCTTGTCATGCCTCCGTTGGAGCCTGAAGATGAGCTGGAACAAGAGCTGTTAAGAGATCGAGAGGCCGGCTCCGTTGGCCTTGGAGGAGACTGGGGAAGGGCAGAGTCAGTCCGGGCAAGGCTTCTTAGGATTAGAAAGGCTTGCAGAAAGGAAAGAGGAGGAGAGACAGCGCTCAGGAGAGGAGCAAGGACCATCCCCTCCTGATCCTAGAGCACGGAGAAAAGAGAGAACAATGCAGACTGAGCCAGCTATGAGGGAGAAGAGTGCCCCGCCCCCTTTCACAAGGCACACCTGGGGACTGGCATGTAAGGAGGTGCCGGTGGGAGGGGCATTTGTCGGGAACCAGCGACAAATCTGTGGAGCCTCGTGTGCACTTGCCAAAAACTGGAGATTGCTGTACTTTGTCTTGTGGGGCTTGCCAGTTTGCCTGCTTCACTGAATTTCTTGCTCTGGTTTCTGTTTGGGCTAACATGGCTTATTGGACTGCTGGCCCTGGTTAATGTTTGGGCTAACATGGCTTATTGGGTCTGCTGGCCCTGGTTGCTATTTGATTAACCTGGCTTACTGGATTTCTTGCAGCCAGAGGCTTCTGAAGGTGCGAGAATTTTGCTCCAGGACTTGTAGTGAAGGTGGGGAACGTTTAAGGGCACAGTTGGAGCAATAAAGGGACGTTAGACCTGTTTTCTGGTTGTGTTGCTTATATGCCACACCCTGGGTCATCACAGCCCTGCTCAAGCAGGACACCCTCTACAATTTCAGACAAATAGCTGTCCGTTCTCTTTTTAAAAGCCTCCAGTGTTGGAGTACTCACTTCTGGGGGCCAGCTGTTCCACTGGTTAATTGTCCTCCCTGTTAGGAAGTTTCTCCTTAATTCCAGGTTGCTTCTCTCCTTGGTTAGTTTCCATCCCTTACTTTTTGTTTTGCCTTCAGGTGCTCTGGAAAATAAGTTGAGCCTCCCACTCTTCTATGGGGCAACCCCTTAAGATATTGGAAGACTGCTATCATCTCATCCCCAGTCCTTCTCACATGCCACTACACAGACCCAATCCCATCCACCATTCTTTAACAAGCATTTATTAAGCAAGCATTTTTAACAGCTCTGCCACTGACTGGCATACGTGCAATCCATCAACAGTAAGAGCGCTATCAACTGCCAAGGGCAGGACGTCTACGTGTCTTCATGGAGATTCATTAACAGATTGCTGGATGTTGCTCCAACTGGAAGGGGCTGGAAGGGTGTTTCTCCCCAAATAAAATGCCTCCAGGGTGACAGAAAAGGCACTCAAGAGAAACACAGGTTTTTTTTTCCCTAAGAACTCCTACAGTACCTGTTTTGGATTCTCTGACATGTTCCATTAAGTGACGGGTGTTCACACCAAGGTCATGGTAGTCTCTGCGGCGTCCACCTCGTTCTCCCAAACTCATTTCCTGAAAGCCTGCTGAAATCTTACATTCTGTAGAGGAGGAAAAAAAAATACCAGTCATAATCTGCATTTCTGGTTAATTCTGGAGTAACCTGCCTCCTGAACTCTTATTGGACAAGTTACTAAGCTGTTGCTAAAGAAGATCTAAAGTGACCCACTGGGGATGACATAGGAGTAAGAAACCCTGATCCACTGGATCACAAGACTTGCCTCTTAGCAACCCAGAGAGGAAGCACCAGATCAATTTCATGGTTAGTTGGGTCAGCTCCTAAAGCTGCTTCTTAAAGGGAGGCATTAATAAAGAGATCAACAAATTGTTTATAAGATTACTATCGTTGAAAGGAGAGGTATGGGACTCCTGCCAGATCAGGGTTTATTTTTTTTAAAGTGTACTAAGATTGATAGAAAAGAATATTTGTAGCTCAGGGCTGAACTGTGCTTGGTGGGTTTATTTGCAGATGTTTCATTGCCCAACTTGATAACATCATCAGTGCTAGAAGGGAGGGGGGTTTGCAGAGGGGGGGAAAGGAAGAGGCTGTTTTCCTGTTTCATTACCAAACCAGGCAGTGCCTGATGGCTAAGACTCCATGATGAATATATACAGCGCCCTAGGAATTCAACAAACATAAAAGGCAGCAGGCCAAACAAACAGCTGCACTCCCATCTTATTTCTATTTCAGCAATGCAAATTCAACTTTGGTTCGACTCCAGGAACGTGGAGAGGATAACCTGCCGTTGAATCACCAATCCTACCTTCCGATTTCAAAACCGGGGGTCCTTTTTGTTGGCCATGCCCAACCTGAGATCCGTTTCCTGCTTCAGCTTGCCGCGCTGGAGGCAGCTGGGGAGTCATTTGGGGGTATCCAGGCGCAGTAACCTAGAGAAGGCAACACTGATTTAAAAGGGGGCTGCTCATCATCAAAAGACAAACATTATGGTAAACATCACGGACCAAAGAGGCCACAGGTGACCCTGGAAAACCAGAATTATAATTCTCATCAGTTCACTGAATCGGCTAACTGGGCCTTCCTGGATATCGGTGATCAGGTGAGCACCAGTAGCCCCATCCTTTTTTAAAAGGTTTTTAAAATGTCCTCATTTTTAAAACTTACAGGAGTTGGTCCCACGGTTGCTTCTTGACCACGGGCTCGGCCCCTCGCCCGGGACCTTGCTCTTGCTCTCCCAGTCATTGTCTCACTGAATGCAACGACAAACATGTTGTTTTTATTCTTTTACACATTTACAGGGGTAAAAAAACACAGCCTGCTTTAAACTGAACCCATTTCCAGTACATCTTTTCCTGAAATGAGATTAATGAATACATCAGGGCAACCTTCCCCACGCATGTATGTGCTAGTCATTCCCATCGCATGTATGTGCTAGTCGCATGTATGTGCTAGTCATTCCCGACTCTAGCTTCCCATCGCATGTATGTGCTAGTCATTCCCGACTCTAGGGGGGCAGTGCTCATCTGTTTCAAAGCCAGAGAGCCAGCACTGTCCAAAGACGTCTCCGTGGTCATGTGGTCGGCATGACTAAACACCGAAGGCGCATGGAATGCTGTTCCCTTCCCACCAAAGGTGGTTCCTATTTTTCTACTTGCATTTTTTACGTGCTTTCGAACTGCTACGTTGGCAGAAGCTGGAACAAGTAATGGGAATTCACTCCATTACACGGTGCTAGGGATTCGAACTGCCGACCATTCTGATCAACAAGCTCAGGTCTTAGCCACTGAGCTGTTTAGAAAATGCTAAGATGACCTCAAAGATGTCACTCTTAGCACAGAAGTAGCGTATAAGCCAGGATTTGAGGCACATCCTGCCTTACGGTTCCCTTATTGTTAACTGCAAGCCCCAGCTAATTCACAGGATTTCAGAATTGACCCAACAAAGATCCAAAGTAGGTTTTGTGCAAGCTAAAATTCCAAGGTGGATTTTTGAAGCTGCAAACCTCTAGGTGGGATTGTTCAAACTGGATTTCATCTACATCATATATTTAAACTAGTATCAAATGTTTGATTTGATGTGAGCCAATTTGGAGACATCAATCCAGAACCCATAAAGGGTAGCAAATGAATATGCAACAGTCCCAGTTGAATGGCACTATGGAGTTTTGCATTCCAGATACAGCAATGTGGATCACAGAGACACACAAAAGCAAAATACCCGAACACTCCAACTAACATTCTTCCCTTTTGGACTACAACTCCCCTCATCCCCAAACAACCAGGATAGCTAATCTATTTTTTAAACAATATTCATTTGTCTAATAATCCCTTGGTTAAGTGTTATCTCAGTAGGACCTATCCTTACAAAGACACTTTAAATAAACAAAGTCTTCACTGCACTGTCTAGGTAAACAAAATCTGTTTTCAAAACTTTACACAAAATAATTAACAATGTTAAATTCCCCAACAAGAACAACAACTATTAGTAAGTGGAAACAACTACCAATAGTGGCTTGCAGCATTCCTCCCAATAATTCATAATTTTTTGTGTTGGGAGGAGCGGTTTCTCACTTTTCTCATCTCTTTTTAACAAAGATATATACTCAATTTAAGATTACCCTGAATGAACCTAGTTTGATTCATTGAAGCCACTCATTAATGACACGAAAAAGACTGATAAAAACGCAGTCTTGAAAACACTAGGATAATTAACATATTAACTCAGTTGTTAGTGACCCATTAAATTAAATAATGTACTAATGAATTTTAGATTTTAGGAACATTATAAACAATTTGCTCCTTTATTGTTTTAAATAAGGCTATTAGTTAACAAATAGCAGTTTTAAAAACACCAGAATTAAGCTATTAACTCCCTCATTAATGACCCATTAACTCAATTGTTAAATAATGAACAATGTTAACCTCCCCAATGAGAACAGGTGTTAGTAAGTTTGGAGTTAATTTTATATTTTAGGAGAGTTGTAAACTCTTTGCACATTGACTAGTAGGGTTTTTCTGTTTATGAGACTATTTTAACAAACAGAAACGTAGTCTTGAAAACACTAGATTATTATTCATTTGCAAGTATTTTCCTTTTTTCTCTCCCCTCCCCTCCATTTTGTACACACAGGTTGCAAAAACATCATTTTTGCTTCTTCTTTTTTTTTAAAAAAAGTTCAGACTAATTGAAGCTCTTTTATGGGAAACAGTCCAGCAACCTTTGCAGTATTATATGAATTATTATTTTCTTTTTAAAAAAATAGTATTTATTGAATTTTCTAACATTTAAAAGACAAAGTACGAAACACAAATTTACATTTATTTCATGTGTAAATACACTTTTCCATATTTTTCGTAACAATCTTATTTACAAAGATTATTTTCATTAATATTATTTTATATATATATACATACACATACATACACACACACATACATACACATATGCATATATACATATATGTATTTGTGTTACAACCCCTGGTATTCCCAAATCTCCCTTTATCAGCACAAATACAACACACACACACACACACACACACGTGTGTGTGTGTATATTAACCATCTATCAACCTTTTTGTTATTATATGAATTATTTCCACTATCATTTGAATTTTCATTATATATAATTTCATTATAATATAAAATTATATTAATTATATATTCATCTAACCTTTTCATTATATGCATTATTATTTTCATTATTATTCTTTTGATTATATGAATTATTAATTTCTATTTCTATCTATATATATATATTATATAACGGTCTAGCAACCTTTTCATTATTATTATTATTATATATTATAAGAGAAACACATTATAAAAATATAATTCTCTACTAACTCCATTAACAAGAGCAATTCAGGGCACAAATTAGTAAAATTTACTATTATGAATAAAATAAGTTAAAAATTGGGAATTAGAAAAAGAGGAAGCAGCCAAGGAATAACCAGAGCAATACCGTAGAAGGCTTTTAATAAAACGACAACCAAAAATTAAATTAAAACAAGCACTAACCAAAGAAAGCTTCGAATATTAATAAAAAAAAAGAATGAATAACAATTTTCAAACGGCGCTGCCTTTTCCCTCCAACGGTGAAAGTAGCCCGCTCACGCGAAACGATCCCTCCGCGCACTGCACCACGTGACACGTCTTGCTTATTTAAAGCGGAAGGAGCCGGGAACTATTTTCTCTCCCCACCCGCTCTCGGAGGGAGACGGCACGATGGGAGCTCGTGGCCGTTGCTTCCAAGGCTGCTCTGGGCTCCCATTGGTGGAGCGGCGCCTCGCGCGCTGCTTCCTCCGCCTCCTTTTTTTTTTTTACCCGGACGGAGCCGAAAAAGGCCGAAGCTTCTGAGATTCGGAAGCTTCCGAATAAGCCCGAAAACTCCCGAAGGCTTCTTTAAAGTAACAGATTAACAAGAGTTGGAAGGGATCTTGTAGGTCATCTAGTCCAACCCCCGCACCTGAGCAGGTAAGAAACCTTTTGGCTTGCAAATGTGCTTTTTAAAAAAAATAACTTTGGGATGCAAGGATAAAGCTGCGTTGGATTACAGTGAAGGAATATTGTAGGTTTTTTTTGAACAAAAATGTTGTTTGGGAAGTACCTCAGGATGTTGGCTTGTATTAGGTTAATTGCAGGTTTAACCTCGACGTACCTCTGCAATTGAGCCCAAATGTTTTTTCTTGCTAAGTGAGACCTTTTTAAGTGAGTTTTGGCCCGTTTTACAACCTTTCTTGCCCCGGTTGTTAAGCAAATCCTTGCGGTTGCTAAGTGAGTCACACGGTGGTTAAGCGAATCTGGCTTCCCCATGAAGTTTGCTTGTCGGAAGGTTGCAAAAGGGGAGTCACATGACACACACACACACACACATACTGCAACCGTCATAAGTACATGCCAGTTTCCAAGTGCCTGAATTTTGTTCTCGCAACCACGTCATAAGTATGAGGAAAAAAGTCCCCCAGTCACTAAATGAACTGTTGTTAAGTCCAGAGCTACCCCTATGAGTGTTTTAGAGTATTTTATAGGTTGGTGTTATTTTGCCTTCAGTTCGTGTTGTTATTTTTGTAAATTCTGTATTGTTTGGAGAATGTTGTTACATCTGTTACAAAAGTCACAGGTGATTTTGGTTTGGTGCCTTTTTTTCTGCCCTTGAATTGGTTTAAGTTCATTATTCTAATGAATAATGAACTATATATGACTATATATGTATACTTTGACTAATGACTGTGTATGTATACTTGGTTTTCTCTCTTTTAAAAAAAAGGAGGAAGATATATGTTAAAATTAAATATGTATATTGAAAAGGAATGATAAGTACCATCAACATAAAATCAAGCTGAAATACACCAAATAAATGAAATGAAGAGTGGGAAGTAGAGGAGAGAGGGAAGGGAAGAAGAGAGGGATAGGAGGAGAGAGGTTAAGGGGGGGGAGAGGAGGAGAGAAATGAGGAGTGAAAAGAGGAGAGAGGGGAAGGAGAGAGGAAGGGGAAGTAGAGAAGAGAAGGATGACAGAGGGAAGAAAGGAGGTAGGGAGGAGGAGGCGAGAGGGAGAAGAAAGTGATGGATAAGGTACAAATATGGTGTATGGAGAACAGAGGAGCCAATAATCGATCTTGGGAGTTGATGATAAGATGAATTGATGTAAACATTTAATAATACAATACAATGTTGGCTATGTAATAGTATACATGTGGTTGTATGTTATGTAAATGGAAAAATAAAAAGAAACTTTATAAAAAAAGAATTGGTTTAAGCTGTTTTTTCTTAGTTTGTATTTTAAGTTTTTTTTAAAAAAAGATTTTTATTTTATTTTAATTCCATACATATAACCACAAGTATACCATTACATCTGAACAGATTTTTTTTCATTATTATATCATTCCCGCAATCCAAAACAGCTGTTATTTGCTCTTCTGCTTTCAATACACCATATTATACCCCATTTCACCGCCGTCCTATCTCCCTTTCTCCTCCTCCCTACCTCCTTTCTTCCCTCTGCCATCCCTCTCTTCTCTACTTCCCCTTCCTCTCTCCTTCTCCTCTTTAACTTTAACTTTATTTAGATTTATAAACCGCTCCCTCTCCCCAAAGGGACTCCTCTCTCCTCTCTCCACTCCTCCTTTCTCTCCTCCTTCTCCTCTCCCTTCTATTTCCCTCTCTCCTGTCTCCTCTCTTTCTCCTTACCTCTATCTTTCCTTTCCACTTGCTCCAATTAATTTACATGGTGTATTTCAGCATCTGAGCACACTTTATTTAATATTTCCTGGTACTGATAATTCCAATAAACATCTTTCACATTTATGATTTTCTTTTTAGTGGTATACATATTACAAATTTCCATTATTTGGTGTCCCCTCCCCCCCCCAAAAAAGCCTATTTTTTGGACAAAGTGTGAGCTGGATTAGAGTTTCCTGCTAAACTCATACTAATTTTACATAGTTACAGTATATATCGTTAATCACCCCAGATTTTTAACTCTCTCATTAGCACTTAACTTAATTATTCTCATTGGGCATATTTTCAATTCCCATTGTAACGATCCCCACATCTCAGATATCTTCTCTACTTAAGAGGGGGGGGGGGGAGAAAATTACGTGTTCAGTTAACCAGTTAGATATTTCCTCTAAATTTCATTACTAATGATCATATATATATATATATATATGTATGTATGTATGTATGTATGTATGTATGTATGTATGTATGTATGTATGTATATATATATATATATATATATATATATATATATATATATATATATATATATATATATATGTTTTCGTAGATTTTCACGGGTGTAGGTATGCTGGTTTTGTTGTATTCGGGTCTTTTCCCGTGTAAAGACAATCTCAACCTTACACGGGAAAAGACCCGAATACAACAAAACCAGCATATATATATATATATATATATATGTGTGTGTGTGTGTGTGTATGTATTTGTGTTACAACCCCTGGTATGCCTAAATATGGGAGGAAGGTCACTACTCCCTCATTTCTGTCCTTCGGCTTATCACAGAAGACCATGCAGGCAGAAAACCATATTTTTATTTTTAATGTTGCCTTTTTATATTTGTGTTGTATTTGTACTGATTTATTTATCAGAACAAATACAACACACACACACACACACACACACACACACACACACACATATAATTCCCTGTATTTTAAATTTTGATGTTATGGTAACTCTACGTCAAGTCTTTTGCAAACCCCAAATGCCTTATCTTATTTATTGACTTAAGTAAATAACTCTTGATTATGATTTTTTTTTGGTGTACTGTATATTTATTTGATGAGATTGCCATACTGTTTTCTGTTGGAGATTGGACTTCTTTAACTTTCATTCTCACTCTAAGCAAAAGCCTCAACAAACAGCCTTGCCCATTTTACACTGAAAGAGCAGCTATTTATATGGGGATGGATGGATCAGACATCCCGTTTATGCTAAGGTGAACAGATCCAGTATACGTTAGGAAGCTATTTCCAGTAGAATCAGAAGTGGAATTTATTTATTTTTAATCGCTAGATCTTTTGGGAAGATTCCACAGAGGTTATCAATATAACTTGGGACAGAACATTTCAAAGCTTAAAATATCAGTCATATGAAATGTTTTCCAAAATTTGTTCACGTTGCAGGACACCGATTGCATAGTTTTCTATTTCTTTATAAAGTTCTTCATTTGCCTTCCACCCCCCACTAGGAACCTTTTCTTGATTATGATAAATGACGTTAACGGGACCAATTTTAGAAATCTAATAATTAGCTGGACAATGAATAAATTATTAACTGGAATAGGTTAATATAAATTATGAAAAATTGTGGATGTTCCATCACTGGAGGCTTTCAGGAAGAGACTGGACTGCGACTTTTTCTGAAACGGTATAGGGTCTCCTGCTTGAGCAGGGGGTTGGACTAGAACAGGGGGTCCCCAACTTTTCGGACCTCAGGAACCACTAAATTCATAATTTTAAATCCCGCTGACACGAATAGGATCTGCCTAACGACCAGCTGGGTGGGCGTGGCTAGGTGGTCATGTGATTGGGTGGGTGTGGCCAACTCAATGTCACTCACATCAAGGGGCGCCTCACCAGCCTCTACTCTCCCCTCCCCTCCCAGCCACTCCTCGCATGCCCGCCCCAGCTGTTGGAGCTAAGCAGCCACCAGGAGAAAGAGTTGGCAAAAGAGCTCAGTTCAAACTGGAACTGACCGAGAAGGAGGCTCAGCAGAGGCACCTCACCGAGGACTAGGAGCATAGGCTTTCCAAGCAGAGGGAAGACCTGTGGGAGTGCAAGGCACCTGGAGGCTCAGCGGGCTGAGATGGTCAGCCAGTTCCAGGCCATGATGCAGTCCCACTGGAACGAGGCCCTCCGGCTCTTTGCCACCACCAGCGCTTCCCTCCAGCCTTCGCCCAAAGCCCCCCACCAGGAGGCTGAAGCAGACCCCAAGTTGGAATTTCTGCCCCTCCCCTCTGACCCACACAAAAAGACCCCAAAGGGGGAGACTCTCTGCAGCAACACAAGCGTTCATTGCACGTATCTATCCCGGGGCCGTAGTTTGAGGACCCCTGATTTAGTGCAATATAAAAAATGCAAAAAAAATTTCTGCAGACCACCAACATTTTCTCACAGACCACCAGTGGTCCACGGGCCACCAGTTGGTGACTGCTGCACTAGAAGACCTCTGAAGTTCTTTCCAGCCCTGTTATTCCCTATGTTATAATTATCTGGATAAAGCAGCATAAATTATGATAACTAGGTGGGTAAATACCATCGGTTATGATAATTTGATGGGTTTCCTCACCTTGCCAATGTAGTTTTGGATATTTTGAATTGTTGAAACTCAGTTCTGTTCAATTCTGTTTAACGACCGCAATAGAATCGAGCATCAAGTCACTTCTGTCCAGCCAGCCAGCCAGCTCCATGGGTCTCCCAGCAGAGGGCAGAAAATCTCCAGAAATCAATCTTTGCAAGCTGGAAACCAAAGATCAGATACTGATCTTTGCTGTTCCTGGATTTTGGGGGGGAAGTGGGTCTCCCTAGTCAGCTTTTCAGTTGTCAGTAATAAAAAGGTTAGACGATTATATAATTAATATAATTTTATATCATAATGAAATTATATATAATGAAAACAATTCAAATGATAGTGGAAATAATTCGTATAATAACGAAACGGTTGCTGCCTTCAGAAGTGGCCGGACACTTATTTCAAGAGTTTTTCTCCATCCTGGACCCTTTGCGGTTTCCTTTTCCAGTTTTAAAATTAAATGTTTAATTTTTAAGAAACAGCTGCTAGGCCATGCAAGGAAGGACCAACTTTTCTGCAACCCATCACTTCAAATAAGGGGTCGGCTCTTCCCTCCAAATTCCTTATAACAGTCCGTCCCCAAAATTTGGGGCACTTTTTAGGCGGCGATGGGAAAGAAACAGATGCAGGGAGCTTTCTTTCCAAAGCTCAAGTTGTTCGTTTGCATCCCGCCTTTAGTATTTTTAGAGACACAAATATATTCAACACTCTCTCCTATTGCTATTTTCCCCACAACGACATCCTTGCGAGGTGAGTCAGGCCGAGAGCTACAAATTGGATAAGATGATCCCTCTTGGATGGCACAATTTTCTGATTTTTTTGCATTCCCAGGTAGCTTTATTTGTTTTCAGCATTTCCGGTGGTTTCCTTCACATGTTCCCTCAGCTTTGTTTTCCTTCCCTTCTTCCTGTTCCTTCTTTTTTTTTCTTTCTTCGTCTCTTCAGCCTTCTCTTGATGAAAAGGTTGTAAAAACCATGTTTAAAAATGAATCTCCAGGGAGAAGCTCACAAGGAGTCAGATGTATAAACTGGCTTTTGCTCATTTTTAAAGTCCTGATTTTCACAACCTTACGATCAATGGCTTTTTAAAAACCATCTGGCGTCTCTTCAATCCTCTTAAACTGTGAGCTGCCAAAAAGTTTGATGTACGTGTTTATTTATTAAATTTATATGCTGTCCATCTCACCGCTGCAGCGACTCTGGACAGCTTACAAAACGATACGCATTTTCACGGAAGCGACATTTGGGGGTTGAGTTCTGCAAAATATCAAAGCAAAAATTAAAAAAAAAACAGCTGGGTTACCCCCCCCACCCCCCCACACACAGGATACATGGGATAAATTTATCCATAATGCTGGATTTCTGCCAAATCCTTCACTTTGGGGGCTTGGATTCCCGGATTAGCCCCGGATCTAATCCTAGACTAAATTGCGATCATTTTATCACTATGATTAATTTTTTTAGAGGATGCTTTGCTTGCTCCTGGTTTCTATGCCCACGTTCAAGGGTTTATATAAACATAGAACCGGTGGGTGAGGTAATGGGTATTGAAGGGCATTTGTCCAAACAGTTGTGTAAAACGCAAAGGCTTTTGTTTAAACATCTTTGAGAACCGAACTTTTCTTTTGGCATCTTTATTTGCAGAGTCAAAGGCACAAGGATGGATCTGAACAGAAGCTAGTTTTAAGATAATTTTAAATCTGGTTTCCGTCCAGATTTATATATTTTCATGGTGTGTACCCTGGAGATTCATTTTTACTTCTGGTTTTATCACCTTTTTAAAAACCAAACTTCTTAAAAACTGCCATCTGCTGCCAAAAGTTTGCTTTTATTTCTGTATTTATTTAATTGATATGCCGCCTGTCTCATTCTTGCAGCGACTCTGGGTGTCTTATTTAAAGGATCAAAAGAGGACACCGAACAATTGAAAATAAAAGATGAAAAGGATTAGGATTAAAATTAAGAAAGATTTCAGGGTTTAGAGGGTTTGCTGGCTATTTTTTTTTCCAAAAAATATTCTTTTGCAGATTTTGTACTCTATGCTGGTCTTTTGCTGTCATTGGTCTTGGGCCGTAAATAAAGATAGATTTTTTTTTAAAATTGAGGGATTGGATTTAATTTTTCTGGGGTCTTTATGCATCTTTTTGTATGCGATGCCAACAAACCAGGATGATGCAAGATGCTGTGCTAAACTATGGTTGGCTTGTTTTGCGATTCAAAGCCTCAAGATAAATGCGGGACGGACCCCCCCTAGTCAAGTGGGGGCCCGTAAGGGTGAGCTTTTAATTTGCACCTGAAAATCCAGGCCGTCTCGCCCCCCCCCCGCCCCCTCCCCTTCGGGATCTTCCCGGGAGACAAAGAGCATCAAAGCAAGACAGCTCAGCAGGACTGTCGTAAGCCTGAAGTTATAACTTAGGCATGCAAGCTTTTAAAAAAGGGGGAAAAAATATTGGTCTCCCTCTGTTTCTCTCTGCTATGAGTCGCCTCTAGTAATTAAGAATTTGACGCCTGCTGTTTTATCATCTCATTAGCAAAAGGGGGCAGGGAAGGTGTGGGGTGGGTGGGTGCGTGACTTTTATCCTGACTTGCTAGGAATCCAGCCTACCCCAAGATGATCAATTCATGAAAGGGAAAGTTAAATTTCTGAATAAACCGAATTGGTTCACAATGCTGTGCCTTGTGTTCCTTTCTTCTCCTCCTCTCCTCTCTTTTCCTTTCCTTTCTTCCCCTTCCCCCCTCTCCTCCTCTCCTTTCCTTTTTCCTTTCCTTTCTTCCACTTTCCCCTTCTCCTCTTCTCTCCTCTCCTTTCTTTTCCTTTTTCCTTTCCTCCCCTTTACCCCTCTTCTTTCCTTTCTTTTCCTTTTTCCTTTCCTTTCTTCCCCTTTCTCCCTCTCCTTTTCTTTCCTTTTTCCTTTCCTTTCTTCCCCTTTCCCACTCTCCTCCTCTCCTCTCTTCTCTCCTTTCTTTTTTCCTTTCCTTTCCTTTTTCCCTCCCATCTCCTCCCCTTTTTCCTTTCCTTTCCTTTTCCTTTCTTCCCCTTTCCCCCTCTCCTCCTTTCCTTTCCTTTCATTTCCTTTCCTTTCCTTTCCTTTCTAAATGGCTATAAGTTGAAGAACCACCTGTAATAACCAAGTCAAAGGAACCCTGCTTCTGTGAAATCCAGCAGGTTCTGACAGCTTCTGGAGAACATGTACCGGAATTTTTGACTAGTTCGGAGAACCTGCAAATACAACTTCTGCCTGCCCCTGCCCCCATCTAGTCTCTGCCTCCCGACTCCCAGCTGATTAGGAGGGAATGAAGATTTTGCAGTCTCTTTCCCCTTGGAGTGGGGAGGGAATGGAAATTTTGCAGTATCCTTCCCCTGGAGTGGGAATGGAATGGAAATTTTGCAGTATCCTTCCCCTGGAGTGGGGAGGGAATGAGAATTTTGCAGTATCCTTCCCCTGGAGTAGGGAGGGAATGGGGATTTTGCAGTATCCTTGCCCTGGAGTGGGGAGGGAATGGGGATTTTGCAGTATCCTTGCCCTGGAGTGGGGAGGAAATGGGGGTTTTGCAGTATCCTTCCTCCAGGAGTGAGAGGGAATGGGGATTTTACAGTATCCTTGCCCTGGAGTGGGGAGGGAATGGAGATTTTGTAGTATTCTTGCCCTGGAGTGGGGAGGGAATGGAGATTTTGTAGTATTCTTGCCCTGGAGTGGGGAGGGAATGGAGATTTTGTAGTATTCTTGCCCTGGAGTGAGAGGGAATGGGGATTTTACAGTATCCTTCCCCTGGAGTGGGGATTTTGCAGTAACCTTCCACTAGATTGAGGAGGGAATGGAGATTTTGCAGAATCCTTCCCCTGGAGTGGGGAGGAACTAGAGATTTTGCAGAATCCTTTCCCTGGAGTGGGGAGGGAATGGGGATTTTACCTTCCCCTGTCAACCCACCAAGCCACACCCACAGAACCGGTAGTTTAAAAAAAAAGGATTTCACCACTGCCTCTTGGGTTTTGAATTCCAACATGGAGCAGGCGTTTCCCAAGCATCCACATTTCTCTGGCAGCCTCCCAACAACCTCAATCAAGCCTTCCCTGACGTCCGAACCACGCGTTCCTTCTCTTGTCGTCTCGCCCGTCCCAATTCCGTTCTGTCTCTTTTTTTCCCCCCAGTGTTTTCTTCCCCTCTTTAAAGTCCCCCGAGGTTGCTTTGTTCAAGAGAACAAGAAATTCATACGAGGAGGAGGAGGAATAGAAGTCGAGAGAAACCCCTTATGTAAACTGCAATCTGGTTCCTGCGCCAACATATTAACTAATTTCTTGCGGAGCCTTTGAAGTTGGCAGGGGGTTCCCTGCTTATAGAGCAGAGAAAGAAACGCGATTTTAAGTGATTCTTTTTCATCCCCTTAGCTTAATGAAAGATTAATAACCTTGTTATTTTCCTGGGTCGGCTTTATTTTCTTTTTGAGAAGGGGGAGCTTGTTTCGGCACTTGCTCAAACCATCACTTTCCTTATCCAGACGGCACGGGCCTGGCCAACTCACTAATTTTTACATAATAGCTTTCTGGCCTGTTATTCATCAACTCCCTTTAGCATCCGGATGGTTAAGGCTTAAGCGAAAGATGGTTAAGTCCTGGCTTTGTCTCGGGAAAAATATTGATCTAGGTTTAGTGTCTAGGGAGATTCTCAGTCATCCAGAGGTGGTTTTTTTTTTTTCAGGAGGCAATTGAACTTTCTTATTTTTCTCTTTGAAGACGTTTCGCTTTTCATCCAAGAAGCTTCTTCAGCTCTGACTGGATGGTGGGGAATGGAAGGATTGATATTCCTTGCAGACAGCTGGTCATTTGCATCCTTTTAGAGGGTCCTTGAGGCCACTTGGAGGATTATCTGTGTTGTGGGCTGCCAGGAGAGCTGGCAGCAGATTCAGACAGTGAGGAGGTTGGTGAGGAACATGGGTCAATCCTGGAATTTGGGGAAGGCTCGGATGAGGGCTCTGTGTCGGAGGCAGAGTGGGGACCAGGGCCATATGCCAGTTATCAGCTGCCTTTGGAGTCAGACGTCAGTGAGGCAGACGAACAGCTGGAGCCTGTTCCCAGTGAGCGCATGCACAGAGATGCCAGACGAAGGGAACAGCTAAAGAACAGGGGTCGATTTGGGAGTAAGGCCACAGGTGGACGATGAATGGCCCCTCCCAGAGGAAACAAAAGAGGAGTGAAAGGGGATCGGAGTTTGCAGGAGAGACAATTTGTTTGCTTAATTGGTTCGTGACTCTCCAAGACTCCTTGCCAAGTTTTGCAGATCTCGGCCTGGCAGCTCTCCAAGCCAGATAAGGTCTGTGACTGTAAATCCTCCCTCGAAAGACTTTGCTGGATGTGAATGAGCAGAATTCACAGTCAATTAATAAAAAGGTTTTTTTGTCGGGACAAGAAGTTTGCTTCATGCTCTGGTGAAGCCTCGGTCAGAACAATCTGTGTCCTCGGAGTCACCTGAATAGAACAGCGCAAAAGGTTCCTGCAGTCTGCAGTTTTTCTCTCTGGAAATCCATTCCTCCTCCCACACCATTCCAAAGCTAAAAGTCCATAGAGATTCTCAGCCATCCAGGTCACGGCTGCCCCAAAGGTGCTTTTTCAAGAGGCAGCTGGACTTTCTTTGCTTCTTTGAAGGTGTTTCGCTTCTCATCCAAGAAATAGTACGGTATAAGTGGTACGATGCAGTGGGCCATGTGCATTGGGGAAACAAAACAACCACTTCATAAACACATGGCACAACGTACGAGAGAAACAAACCCATCAGGACAAGATTCAGCAGTCCATCTGCATTTAAAAGACAACGGCCACTCTTTTGAAGACAGCAAAGTCCACATTCTGGAGAGACAGGACCGCTGGTTTGAAAGAGGGGGTCAAACAAGACATCAGTGTCAATTGAACAGCCCCCCCTCAAGAGGGGGAGGGATACGACCTCATCTATCTCCGATCTACAACACAGGAGTCCTTTCAGCAGTTCCAAGAAGGCTCCACTCACAATTGCACCACCGAGGGGACCCCGGAGACACAGATAAACTTCCAAGTGGCCTCAACAACCTTCTAAAAGGATGCAAATGACCAGCTGTCTGCAAGGAATATTCTCCACTCTCCTGTCAGAGCTGAAGAAGCTTCTTGGATGAGAAGCGAAATGTCTTCAAAGAACAAACGTAGTCCAGTTGCCTCTTGAAAAAGGTGCTTAAAAGCCTTAGGTGCCTACTGGATGGATGGAAGGTAGAAGGTAGAACCTGCTCTGGTTTCACTTGCAAATATGATTGGATGTTGACTTGGAGATATTGTTTTTTTCCATCTATAACAACTTTCAATCATCACATTAACATTGTTGTGTCATCTAAGTATATCCATCTTATATCGCTTCTATATTCATATACATTCATTTACAGTTCTATACATTTGTCTACTGCTTCTTGGCTAAATTAACTTTATTTCTGTCATACAACCATTTACACCAATCACCCCAAATTTCAGGGTATTCCGACTCTTCTTTGTCTTTTAATCTTAATGTTAATTTATCCATTTCTGCGCAATCTCGAATTTTCTGAATCACGAATTCGTCTGGGGGAATATTACTCTGTTTACAACATTGGGCAAATGTTAATTCTGACTGTGGTCAGTAAATGCATTAATATATATTTAATTTTCTTTCTATATTTCCCCTTGGTTATTCCCAGCAGAAAAAGTTCCGGTTTATATTCTACTTGTTCCTCTGTAATTTGTTGTATCCATTCCCAAATTTTTATCCAATACTTTTGAGTTTCCGGGCAGGTCCACCACATGTGATAGAAAGTCCCTTACAGGTTTTTTGTTTTTTGCACTTCCAACAGGTCGGATTAATGTCCGGATCAAAGAAATTCTGTTCTTAAGTGAGACATTTGTTAAGTGAGTTTTGGCCTGTTTTACGACCTTTCTTGCCCCGTCGTTAAGTGAACCACTGCAGTTGTTAAGTTAGTAACATGGTTGTTAAGTGAGTCTGGCTTCCCCGTTCACTTTGCTTGTCAGAAGGTCGCAAAAGGGGATTATGTGACTCCAGGACACTGCAAACGTCGTAAATACGAGTCACGTGCCAAGCGTCTGAATTTTGATCCTGTGACAATGGGGATGCTGCAACGGTCACCCGTGTGAAAAGCGAGATTCACTTAACAACCGTCCTAACGTAACAACTGCGGTAGTTCACTTAACAACGGTGGCAAGAAAAGTCACGAAACGGGACAAAACTCACTCAGCAACTATTTCGCTCAGCAACGGAAATTTTGGTCATAAGTTGAGGACCGCCTGTAATTAACTTTGGAATTTGGGGGGTGGGGTGGGTGGGGTGGGGGCTGAAGGCTTCCCACCATTGTACAGAAAGAGAGATGCTGGCTGCATCAGAGCTTGTGTCAAATACAGTGGAAATTAAAACGGGGTTTTTCTGCCATTATCCCGAACAGCCTACTTAATAAGTTGGGTAATGAAAAAGAATAATTTATTACGGGCTTGTGAGTTTTGACAGTTCTAAAAAGATATCCTTAGAGTTTTCTCCCGAAGGAAACGGAGATGAAGCGGGTTGCCAGGATTTGGTATAATTTTTCTGTCTGTAGAATTTTGTTCAGCGGAAATGTTTTTACGTTTTGCCAGACCTTTGGCCCATCAACGTAACCTATTTTAGACCGGGATGCTTAGAATAAATCTTCTTTGCAAACCCTCTTCGCAAAAGGTTGCATTGCCTTCCCACGTAGGCGGTCCTCGACGTACGGCCAAAATTTCTGTTGCTAAACGGGATAATTATTAAGCGATGTGTGCCTCATTGTACAGTCCGTTTTTTTTTTTGCCAGAGTTGTTAAGCAAATCACTGCGGCTGTAAAATGAATGAGCGGTCGTTCAGCGAATCCGGCTTTTCCCATTGACCTGGCTTGGGGGAAGCTGGCTGGGAAGGCTGCGGGTGGTGACACCCCAAGACACGCCAGCTGCCAATAGGAGCGCTGCAATGGTCATAAGTGAGAAACCAGACACATGTCGTTTATTTCAGCACTGTTTTAACTTTGGTCACTAAACAAATCAAGGGGGAGAGAGAGAAAGAAAGAGAGATACTGTAGATAGATAGATAAGAGAGAGAAAGAGAGAGAATGATAGATACTCTAGATCAGTGGTTCTCAACCTGTGGGTCGGGACCCCTTTGGGGGTCGAACGACTCTTTCACAGGGGTCGCCTAAGACCATCGGAAAACACATATTTTCGATGGTCTTACGAACCGAGACACCAATTTTATGGTTGGGGGTCACCACAACATGAGAAACTGTATTAAAGGATTGCGGCATTGGGAAGGTTGAGAACCACTGCTCTAGATGGATACTGATGGATGGATGAATGGATGGATGGATGGATGGATGGATGGATGGATGGATGGATGGACGGACGGATGGCTGGATGGATGGACGGACAAACAGACAGACAGACAACAGACAGATGCAATAGATAGATAGATGGATGGATGGATGGACAGTCAGACAGACAGACAGACAGACAGATGTGATGGCTGGCTGGCTGGCTGGATAGTTATGGATGGATGGATGGATTAGATACAATAAATAGAGATAGATAGATAGATAGATAGATAGATAGATAGATAGATAGATAGATAGATAGATAGATGATAGATACATACATACATAGAGATAGACAGACAGACAGACAGATAAAGATGGATGGATGGATAGATGGATTAGATACAATAGATAGAGAGCTAGATAGATAGAGAGAGATGGATAGATATGGATGGATGGATGAGATACAATAGATAGAGATGGATGGATGAATGGATTAGATACAATAGATAGCGATAGATAGATAGATAGATCGATAGATACATACATACATACATAGGTAGAACAGATAAAAAGATATGAGAGAAAGATAGGGAAGGAGGGAGGGAGATAGATTGATAGATTAGACACGATAAGATTAGATACGATAGATTACATACGATAAAGAGAGAGAGAGAGAGAAAGAGATACGAGAGAATGATAGATATTTTGCATAAATTGATTAAAGTGGCAAATTAAATGCATTTTTCTAACTGGTTTCTGATCAGTTAAAAGGCTCCTCATTTTAGTGTGTTTAGAAGGGAGCAAAAAGTGTAAACAATTTTAAAAACAAACAAAGCACATTTCTCCCAGGCATGGAACGTATGGTATGTAAGTACAGGTCCTTAACTTATGACCACAATTGAGCCCAAGGTTTCTGTTGCTAAAGAGATCATTGCTAACTGTACTTGCTCCGTTTTACCACCTTTCTTGCCACCGTTGTTAAGTGAATCACTGCAGTTATTAAATTCGTAACATGGTTGTTAAATGAATCTGATTTTCTGGTCAAAAGGTCGCAAAAGGGGATCACGTGACACCCCCGGGAGACTGCGACCGTCCTAAATATGAGTCAGTGGCCAAGCGCCTGAATTTTGATCACATGACCACGGTCGTAAGTTTGAAAAATGGTCATAAGTCACTTTTCGCAGCGGTGTTGTAACTTTGAACGGTCACTAAACGGATTGTTGTTAGTCAAGGACTACCTTCCCCACCAAAAACCACATTTTCCCCTGGATCTGCTTTTTTGGAAAGCCTCAATTATAGGGAAAAAGCATTTCAATCCGGACATCTAGAGAAAAGAGACAAAGAGAGAGAGAGAGAGAGAGAAGGAGAGAAAGAGGAAGAGGGAGAGAAAAAATAGATGCCAGATGGGAGGCGATGAATCTTAACATCTGGGAGGTGGATTTTCAAACGATAAACAAAGAGAAAAGGTGTCCCTGCTGTTCGGCTTCCCTTTAAGTTATAAAAGTTCTGTTTTCACTTTGAAAGCAGCTTCTTTTTTTCTTTCAAACAACACAATCAAAGCGGCAGTGCCTTTAAAAAGCACGCTGGAGCATCTTGCGCATTTTTCTTGGAAATGATGCACACGTTGCCCCCAGGAATTGCGTGATGCATGCATGCCTCATCCTCCTGGGATGTAAAAGCTGCGGCAGATACCAAAAAAAAACGGGGCAGGTGAGTTTTGTGCGCAGATCGACAAAAAAGGAGCAGAGTCTCACTTTGATATTGGGAAAGGAAGCGACTGAAGGCCTAGTTGTCACCTGGGGAGAATCTTCATGCTCTCGTTTGGCTTTGATTCAAAATGCAGCAAGTTTTTAGACCTGATGGTTGCTGAAGACCAACGTGGGAACACCTAACCAGCACTGGGTGAACGGGCGAAAAGTTGGGGTTAAAGCCCTTTGTCTCTGCATTGAGGCTGTCTCCAATATGAATGGAATATGGAGAGTAGAGTAGAGTAGAGTAGAGTAGAGTAGAGTAGAGTAGAGTAGAGTAGAATGTGGAGTGGAGTAAGGAGTGGAGTAGGGAGCAGAGTGGAGTAAGGAGTAGAATAAGGAGTAGAGTGGAGTAAGGAGTAGAGTGGAGGAAGGAGTAGACGAGTAAGGAGTAGAGTAAGGAGTAGAGTAAAGTAAGGAGTGGAGTAAGGAGTAGAGTAGAGCACAGTAAGGAGTAGAGTAGAGCAAAATAAGGAATAGAATAGAATAGAATAGAGCAAAATAAGGAATAGATTACAACAGAATAGAATAGAATAGAGCAAAATAAGGAATAGATTACAATAGAATAGAATAGAATAGAGCAAAATAAGGAATAGATTACAATAGAGTAGAATAGAATTTAATAGAGAAAAATAAGGAATAGAATAAAGCAAAATAAGGAATAGATTACAATAGAATAGAATAGAATAGAATAGAGCAAAATAAGGAATAGAATAGAATAGAGCAAAATAAGGAATAGATTACAATAGAATAAAATAGAATAGAGCAAAATAAGGAATAGAATAGAGCAAAATAAGGAATAGATTACAACAGAATAGAATAGAGTAAAATAAGGAATAGACTAGATTAGACGACTAGAATGAATAAGAAAGAAAAGAATGGATTAGACTAGAATGAATCAGAAAGAAAAGGCTAGAATAGAATGAATAAGAAAAAAAATGAATAGAATGAATAAGAAAAAAATAGAATAGAATGAATAAGAAAAAATAGAATAGAATGAATAAGAAAGAATAAAAGAATAGAAATAATAGAATACCATGTTTCCCCACAAATAAGACAGGGTATTGTTTTCTTTTGACTCCCGAAATAAGCACTTGGCCTTATTTTCGGGGAGGTCTTATTATTTTTGAGGTGCAGGTGGCGGCGAGCGTAGTCACCTCATGGCTGCGGCTGTGTCGCAATATTTTCAGGGAGGTCTTATTATCCGGGGAGGTCTTATTTTGGGGAAAACAGGGCAGAATGAATAAGAAAGAAATAGAATGGAATAGAATAGAATGAATAAGAAAAAAAAAAAAAGGTTTACCATAGGGAACAAAGCTGTTACAGAATCGCACTGCTCTAGAGACTTCAGTACCCAATGGAGCAAGAGAAACAGGCCGTGGAATGAGTGTGTGGGATCTCTAACCATATCTATCATAGGGTCACCTCGTTTTGAATAGAATTCTGCATGCCATAACATGTTTAGACCTTGGAGACTCCATTCTGGGCTTGGTCAACCCTGGAAATGTTCAGAAAAAGGCAAAGCCGAATCCTGAGTCCAAGAAAACGTGAAGATATAGCTGTGGAGATCACCAGGAGTTGGTGCCCTCCCTAGGAGGACCTCTTCAGTTGTTTGATGGGAACAGCTGAGCAACAGAAGAAGAACTCCGGACACGTTGGATCCCAAACTAGATTAGGAAGTTGAAGAAATATCTGAGAAGAAGACCTGGCCCAAACCTTTCCATAACACTCCCCAAAACACCAAGGATATCATGTCTCCATGAATTCCCCAGGAGCTGAACAGGACTAAAAGCCATCCTTATCTTAGTGTGCAGTGTGACCCCAATCCCAAAGGTGCTTTTTCAAGAGGCAACTGGACCTTCTTTGTTTTTCCTTGAGGACATCTCACTTCTCATCCAAGAAGCTTCTTCAGTTTTGACTATGTTCAAGGAAAATTTTAAAAAAGAAAGTCCAGTTGCCTCTTGAAAAAAAAACACCTTTGGGACAACCATGACTCTGATGACCGAGACTCTCCACAGACAGGGTGAACCCAGTTTGAAACGACTGTGGTTCACAAGCCATGATTTGTAGACTAGTTATCCATCTGTGGTTGGTGTTGGCCCTGAGCCATGACTGGCAAACTATTGAGGTTTAATTGTGGTGTTGGTTGCTTAACACAGTTCTTATTGTACACAAGTTTGGCAGTTCGGCGGTTCGAAACCCTAGGGCCGCGTAACAGAGGGAGCTCCCGTGACTTGTCCCCGCTTCTGCCAACCTAGCAGTTCTACTTGTATGTAAAAATGCAAGTAGAAAAATAAGGACCACCTTTGGTGGGAAGGGAACAGCGTTCCGTGCGCCTTCGGCGTTGAGTCATGCCGGCCACATGACCACGGAGACGTCTTCGGACAGCGCTGGCTCTTCGGCTTTGAAACGGAGATGAGCACCGCCCCCTAGAGTCAGGAATGACTAGCACATATGTGCGAGGGGAACCTTTACCTTTACCTATTGTACATGAAGAGATGTTCCCAATTTAGTTTGAGATGTACCATGGTTTTCCTACGCTGCAATTCTCTTCCTTTTACATCTGTAAGAATTTTACTACTTCCTCATCCCATCCTCTGCTTCTTACCCCCTCTAGGTATCATTATGTAACCTGAACATTTGAATTTCTTTTATCTCCTATTTTAAGCGTCCTGGAATTGCTATTGTTCCACTCACCTGTTTTCACTTGAGAGCTTTTTACCAGAAGCAAACCTGTTTTGGTGAGATACTTGCTAGAGGTTTTTGGGGCGGGGTGGGGGGAAACACAGCTTAAACAAATGCAAACCTCTCTCACGCTCATGGCCCTCACCTTCCTTTCCAGTTCTCCCACTTGATCTGTGAGAGAGAAGAGCCAGAAACTATTGTGTGGGGTTACTCTCTGTTGCCTGAGAAAAAGAAAAAAAAAAACAGGAAGGAAGGAAGTCAAGAAGAAAGGAGAGGTTTCTTTTTCAGTAAAGCAAGGAAGTAAGAATGCAACAGCTGGACCTGGGGTCTCTTGTGGGATGTGAGGTACCGATAAGGAATACAATACAATAAAACAATACAATAGCAGAGTTGGAAGGGACCTTGGAGGTCTTCTAGTCCAACCCCCTGCCTAGGCAGGAAACCCTATACCCTGAGCAATGAGCAATGGTCTTTATGGATTACGATGGCCCTGTGGATTTTGTAGTGTTGGAAGAAATGTTCCGAGTGGAGGAAAAGACACCGGCTAAGAGACGGGGCTGGCTGCTCTCTCCACCGTCCGGAGAAAGGACGTATCAGGTAAGGACCAACCAACGCCCATTCTCCCCAGTTGGTGGAGACAGCAGCCAGAATGGGACTTACCAAAGCTTGTCCATAATGTTAAGGGTGGGCAGATGACTGGCCTGAGGCTCATTATCCAGTTCTGACTTGTTGGAGTACCTTCCTGCCAAAGGCAGCATCTGCTGACCCGTATCTGTAACGGCTTGCAAATAGAGATGGTGAAAACCACGTGGCCGGCTTGCAGATTTCCTCGATGGAAGCTTGTGTAGACCATGCTGCCAAGGTGGTCATGCTTCATGTTGAACACGCTGTCATGTATGGAGGGATGGGCAGTCCTTGAGCTCCACAGGCGTTCAAGACGCAGGACCTGATCCAACATCCGACAGACCTGGAAGAGTCTTTGGCACCCATGTTAGTTTGATGAAAAGAAACAAACAAGGCCTCCGAGTGCCGAAAGGAGGCAGTTCTAGAGATGTAGATGTTTGTTTGTTTGTTTGTTTATTGGATTTATATGCCGCCCTTCTCCCAAAGGACTCTGGGCGGCGTACAACATTAAAAAAAACACATATTACAAAAGTTAAAAAGGAAATTAGATAGAGTATCCAAAAACAAACCCAATTAATAGTAACAATAACATTTTAAAAATTAGATTAAAATTAACAATTAAATCAATCATTTATTTTATTTTGTTGCTGGAAAAGCCAAGTTTTTAGGGCGCGTCAGAAGGACCGGAGGTCAGGGATTATGAGAAGCTCCGGGGGCAGCTCATTCCAGAGGGAAGGCGCTCCCACAGAGAAGGCTGTCCCCCTGGGGGTCGCTAGCCGACACTGTCTGGCCGATGGCACCCTAAGGAGGCCAGCTCTGTGGGATCGCACTGGACGGTGGGAGGCTACTGGTGGCAGTAGGTGGTCTCGCAGGTACCCTGGGCCTAAGATGCGGAGTGCCCGGCGCACGTCCAGCTTGTGCTATTGGCGCTCAAGTCTACGGGCAGGGGAAGGACAAAAATTGACGATCTCCTGGGCCCTGTGAAATCTGCTATTGCCCTTCGGGATGAAAGCTGGGTCAAGACGAAGCACCGCCCTGTCCTCATGGAAAATACGAAAGACTTGTCTCGGGGACAGGGTGCAATTTCCAAGATGCGTCGCGCAGAGATAATTGCCACCCAAAAGGCAACCTTGAGGGACAGGTACCTCATGCAGATGGTGCGAAGGGGGATGTAGTGAGAGCGTCCAGAACTCTCCCCAGGTCCCGAGTGAGGAATCTGTGCACCATGGGAGGGCTGATGTTGGCGGCTCCCCCCCTGAGAAATCGAGTCACTAAAGGATGGTGAGAGAGGGTCTCCAATGATGGAGATATGAGAACCGCCACTTGCCTTTTGAGGGTGTTGATGGAAAGCCCAGAGTCCAGTCTTTACTGGAGGAAGTCCAAGATCGCCGGGACCAATGCCGAGGTCGGGACATTACCGTGACTTTCACATCAGGTGATGCGATTGGTTGAGGCGCGCCTGGAGGTTTGGAGAAGTTGCTTGGAAAGAAGGTTTATTGATGATGGACAGGATCACATTGTTTGAGATCCTGGGGGGGAAAAGAGGAAGAGATGCTGAGAATGTCCTGGTTTTATGCCCTCTCTGGGCTTTTGAATTTGAGCTTGTATTCCGATTGGTTGTGAGACTCCCATGGGGCCATGCAGGGGCAACTCTGTAGGCTGTCCTGAGTTGCA
Organism: Natrix natrix natrix; assembly: GCA_029891615.1. Taxonomy (NCBI): domain Eukaryota; kingdom Metazoa; phylum Chordata; class Lepidosauria; order Squamata; family Natricidae; genus Natrix; species Natrix natrix. The sequence goes on from JAKRSK010008287.1 coordinate 1,498,742, forward strand.
GGCTTGGTTGACTCTTGCTGGGTGATGATGTAATGAAAGGGCTTTGGGCAATTCCTACTATGGCTCTGCCTGAAGGAGGTACGTAGATCTTTGTTATGTAGAATGGACTGGCTCAGGCCTTAATGCCCCATTGACAAAGGTGTGTGTGTGTGGGGGGGTGATTTTTCTGGCTCCCTTTTAGGGGGAAATATTCTGCCCTTTTAATATTTCCTAAAATATTTCATTTTCCTAGGAGAAGGGTGGGTGCTAACAGAAATTGTGGATGCTCCAGCACTGGAAGTTTTTAAGAAGAGACTGGACAGTCACTTGTCTGAGATGGTATAGGTTCTACTGCTTGAGCAGGGGGGCTGGACTAGAAGACCTCCAAGGTCTCTTCCAGCTGTATTCTATTCTGAATTCTAAAAGCAACCCAAAACCCCCACCTGATTTGATTGCTTATTTAGTGTCCTATGACTGCCACTAAGTGTTGTATCTTATGATTCTTGATAATTGTATTTTGATGTACACTGAGAGCTCATATGCACTAAAGACAAATTCCTTGTGTGTCCAATCACACTAGAACGAAGGAGAAATTCCTTGACTGGTTATTGGGAGGGGCTTGGGACCCCTCCCCAGCCAAACATCACTACCCCCAGTCTGCATTCAGTCCACTTCGGTGCCGTCTCTGTTCCTCCCTCATCCTCCTTGTGGTATTGTTCATACTTACTCACTGTAACCCAGAAACAATGGAGCAAGGGACTTGCTCATAGCTAGTGGAGTCTGGCTGATTTAATTCTCCCCACCCTCCCAAATCCAGGATTAGGATGGAGGAGGAGTTGGGGGGGGGGAGTGTTGAGAAGAGAGCCTTAGCAAAAGGGTGGTTGGGGAAGGAAGCTTAGCTGGGTTAGACACACCACCCCCACCCCTTGCAAAACGGGGGCTATTTCCTTTTTTCTGCTTTGAGATGGATCTTCAAAGCGTTTCCTGCAGTAGTCTGGTGTCTGCAAATTCATTTCAAGTCAAAAGCTTCTGGTCTTAGGCCTCCTCCTGAAAGAGTGGGGGGAGAGGAAGGGGAGGAGAAAGAGAAGGAGGAGAAGAGGGAGAAGGAAAAGAAAAAGAAGAAAAAGAAAAGGAGAGAGGGAAGGGAGGAAGAGGAGGAGGAGGAGGAGAGAGGAGGGGAAGAAAAAGAAGAAGAGGAGGAGGAAGAAAAGGGAAAGAAAAGGGGGAAAGGGAGGAGAGGGAGAAGAGGAAAAAGAGGAGGAAGAGGAGAAAGAAGAGGAGGGAAGGGAAAGAGGAGGAGGAGGAGAAAGAAGAAGCGGGAAAAGGGAGGAAGAAGAAGAGGAGAAAGAAGAGGAGGGAAGGGGAAGGAGAGGACGAAAAGAGAAGAAAATGAAGAGGAAAAGGAGGAAGAAAAAGAGGAGGAGGAGGAGGGGGAAGGGAGGAGGAGAAAGTAGAAGTGGATGAAGAAAAAGAGGAATAAGAAAAGGAGAGGAGGAGAAAGGAGAAGAGAGAAGAAAAAGAAGAGGAAGAGTAGAAAGAAAAAGGAAGAAAAAAGAGGGAAGGAGGAGTAGAGGGAGAAGAAGAAGAAAAAAGAGGAATAGGAGAAAGAAAAGGGACGGGGAGGAGGAGAAAGGGGGAAGAAAAGAGAAAGAAGAGGAAGAGAAAGAGAAAGAGGAGAAAGGAAAGAGGTGGAAGGAAGGAGGTGGAAGTAGAAGGGGAAGAAGATGAACAAGAGAAGAGGAAGAAAAAAGAGAAAGAAAAGGAGAGGGGGAATGGGAGGAAGAAGAGGAGAAGAAGGGGAAGAGTAGGAAGATGAGAAGAAGGAAGAGGAGGGGAAAGGAGAAGAAAAAGAAGAGGAAGAAGAGGGGGAAGAAGAGTTTCTTTGCAATTGCTTATCTGAATACTGTACTTGGCATTTGAATTAGCTCACCTTGGCTTTTTCAGCAAGCTAATCAGGGCCAGAGTTGGCTGGCTATTGGAAGGGAAACCACTTGGCGAGTCCCTTTCTGGGAGAGGGGGCGGTCTAGAAATCCAAGAAATAAATAAAATAAATAAATAAAGCCACAGGCTGGATCGAAGAGTTTAAAAAACAAACCCAAAACTAAAGGAAAAGAAAACTTTGTTGACATTGGGAGTTTCTGGGAGGCTCCTTCAAAGCTTCCCCAGCCTTCCTTGCCGACTCGTTTGGGTGGCGTGCTTCTGTTTTCAGCCAGCTAAAGAAACCCATCCGGAACTTCATGAGGTCATGCACCTTGCGACATCAGCTCGGAGATGGGCCAGGAGCCAGAGCGTCTCTGCAGGGTCTCTGCACCATCACCGATGATCCCTAGCTTGTCTTAAAACAACTCCAGCCCAAAATATCTGATGCTGTCGGTTTCGAAGCAGGTACAGCGAGCTTTCAAAAGGTTTATTTAGGTGTAGAAAGGAGATAATTGGAGGTGGAGGCAGATAATTGGGGTGTGAATCAACCTCTGGTACCTGCACTTGGACTGATGGAGGAAGGCAAGCATCCTTTCATTTTGGAAGCACATCTTCACCTAACAGAACAGAATAATAGTTGGAAGGGACCCTGGAGGTCCTCTAGCCCCCTGCACAAGCACTAGGTCTAGACCTAATCCATCCCATCCCATCTCTTCTTAAAAACCTCCAAAGTTGGAGCACCAAACTTCCACTGATGATTTGTTCCCTGTGTTGAGAAAATTAGTTCTCTCTCTGTCTCTCTGTCTCTCTCTTTCTCTCTCTTTCTCTCTCTCTCTTTCTCTCTTTCTGTCTCTCTCCCTCTCTGTCTGTCTCTCTCTCTCTTTCTCTGTCTCTTTCTTCTCTTTCTCTTTTTCTGTCTCTTTCTCTGTCTCTCTTTCTCTGTCTCTCTTTCTCTGTCTCTTTCTGTCTCTCTGTCTCTCTCTTTCTCTGTCTCTTTCTCTTTCTCTCTGTCTCTGTCTCTCTTTCTCTGTCTCTTTCTGTCTCTCTCTCTCTTTGTCTCTCTCTCTCTCTCTCTTTCTCTGTCTCTTTCTCTGTCTCTCTTTCTCTGTCTCTCTTTCTCTGTCTCTTTCTGTCTCTCTCTCTCTCTCTTTCTCTTTCTCTCTCTGTCTCTGTCTCTCTTTCTCTATCTCTTTCTGTCTCTCTTTCTCTATCTCTTTCTGTCTCTCTCTCTCTTTGTCTCTCTCTCTCTCTCTCTCTCTCTCTGTCTCTTTCTCTTTCTCTGTCTCTCTCTTTCTACAGAAGCTACAACGCAACCTGAAAAAATGACTTACAACCATTTTTCACACTGATGACCATTACAGTATCCCCATGCTCACATCAAAATTCAGGTGCTAGAGAACTGTCTCATATTTATGACGGTTGCCGTGTCCCAGGGTCACGTGATCCCCTTTTGTGACCGTCTGAGAAGCAAAAGTCCACAGGGGAGCCGGATTCGTGAACAATTGTGTTACCAACTTAATAACTGCCATGTTTCATTTAACAACAGTGGCGAGTACGGTCGTAAAATGGGGCAACATTCACAAATGTCTCACTTAACAACAAGTACGTTGAGTTCATATGTGGTTGTACATCAAGGACTACCTGTATTTTTCTATCTCTGTGTGTTTCATGACTAGCTACAGTAGATCTATCATATCTGGCTATCAAGCATCTCTCCCTCTTTCTCTCTCCCTCCCTCCCTTTTTCTTTCCCCCTTTCTTTCTCTCCTTTTCTTTCCCTCCCTCCCTTTCTCCCTCCCTCCCTTTCTTTCTCTCCCTCTATCTCTCTCACATCCTCTCTAACACCCTTTCTCCCTCCCTCTCTCCCCTTTCTCTCCCCTCTCCCTCTCCCTCTATCTCGCTCACATCCTCTTTCTCCCTCCCTCCCTCCCCTCTCCCTTTCTTTCTCTTCCTCCCTTTCTTTCTCTCCCTCCCTCTCTCTCCCTTTCTTTCTCTCCCTCCCTCTTTCTCTCCTTCCCTCTCCCCTCTTTCCCTCCCTCTCTCTCTCTTACACCCTCTCTCATACCCTATTTCCCTCTCTCTCTCTCCTTCTTTCTCTCCTTTCTCTCTCTCTCTCTCTCTCTCTCTCTCTCTCTCTCTCTCTCTCTCTCTCTCTCCCTCTTCCTTATTTCCTCCAATTTAAGGATGTCTTGTGGTTGCTATGATTTGATCAGGGAAAAAGAAAAAAAAAGATGCTGGCATCAGCTGTCCAAAGTTTTAAAAAGTTTTAAGGTAGACTCTGAACACACGCTGAGAGCCATTGTTGTCCCCGGCTTCCCCCATTTCGTGTGTGTGGTGTGTGTGTGTGTGTTGTTTGTGTGTGTGTTCCCTGCTCTCAGTTCCTCTTCCATTGACAACAGAGAGGATTGTGCCCTTTCAAAAGCTCTGGCCTTGTTCTGAAATCTAAGGACCTTTTTGTGATGCAAATAAAATTAACTCGGTCCTTGTTGGCTCCTTTCTTTTCTTTTTCTTTCTTTCTTTTTCTCTCTCTCTCCCTCCCTCCCTCCCTCCCCCTCCCCCCACTCTGGGGTGCAAGAGAGAGGGAGTTGCAAACACAAAGTATAGGAAGGAACCTCAAGGCAGAGGCAGATTTTGTTCCAAAAGAGGAAATGAGATTCTCTTCTTTTTAAGGATGGTTTTATCCCTGGCAAAAAGAAAAAAAGAAAGAAAGGATGGGAAATTGGGAAAGCGGTCTGACCTCTCTCATCATCCTAACTGAACATCCACACCAAAAATAGTGATTTTATTATTTTAAAAAAGCTCCCAAGCACATTGGAGAAAACAATCAAGAATCAGGGAAAGTACTTTTTCATATATACAGTATATTATTTCATACTATTTGATAAGTATCCAAATATCTATCTATCCATCCTCTATCTATCCACCTATCTATCCACTCTACCTTCTGTCTGTGTCTGTCTGTCTGTGTTTGTCTATCCACTCTATCTTCCTTCCTTGTCTGTCTGTCTATCCACTCTATCTTCCTTCTTTCTTTCTGTCAGTCTATCTATCCACTCTATCGTCTGTCTATCTATCATCTATCTATCTATCTATCTATCTATCTATCATCTATCTATCTATCTATCTATCTATCATCTATCTATCTATCTATCTATCTATCTATCTATCTATCTATCATCTATCTATCTATCTATCTATCATCTATCTATCTATCTATCTATCTATCTATCTATCTATCTATCTATCTATCTATCTATCTACCTACCTACCTACCTACCTACCTACCTACCTACCTACCTATCTATTGATCCTGTAGACAGACAGACAGACAGACAGACAGACAGACAGACAGACAGACACACAGAATCCTGGACTTACGACCACAATCGAGCACTAAAATTTCTGTGGCCAAGCAGGACAGTTAAGTGAATTTTGCCCCATTTTACAACCTTCCTTGCCACAGTTGTTAAGTGAATCACTGCAGTTGATAAGTTAATTGCACGGTCGTTAAGCAAATCTGGATTCTCAGTTGAGGTGGCTTGTTGGAAGGTCACCAGAGGGGATCATGTGACCTCAGGGACCCTTGCAACCGTCATAAATACGAGTCTGTTGCCAAACGGCTTCAATTTTGATCGCATGACCCTGGGAATGCTGCAACGGTCGTAAGTGTGAAAAATGATCCTAAGTCCATTTTTTTTCCAATGCCGTTGTAACTCTGGTCACTAAATGAATTATTGTAAGTCGAGGACTACCTGTATATCAAATTTAGAGACCGTCCATCTCACCAGAGCGATTCTTGGTGATGTCAAGTAGACAATCTAAAAAGTTTCTTCCTGAATCTCCAATGACAGGGAAAGAGGAAGAATTACTTTCACCTTGAACCTCCCTGCCCCATTTCCACTTCCTGGCCAACTCCAGAAGAGAGTCCCTGCTTTAACCACTGCACCAGATTGCTTGACTCCTAGAGTTGTCATAGGTAGTGGCTATTCATCAGCTGTGTCCTGCCATCCCTTTTTCACCCCTGCACCCAGAGCTGTCCTCTGCATTCAGCTGGATGCAGCTGTTCCTACTACCGAGTTATAAAGCCTTAGTAACGCCACACTCGGAATATTGCATCCAGTTTTGGCCACCCCCAATATAGGAAAAGTGTTGAGATTCTGGCAAGAGTGCAGAGAAGAGCGACAAAGAGGATTAGGGGACTGGAGGCTAAAACATAGGAAGAACAGTTGCAGGAACTGGGTATGTTTAGCTTAAGAGAAAGAAGGACTAAGGGAGACATGATAGCAGTCTTCCAATATCTCAGGGGTTGCCCCAAAGAAGAGGGAGTCAAGCTATTCTCCAAAGCACCCGAGGACAAGAACCAATGGGTGGAAACTAATCAAGGAGAGAAGCAGAACTAAGGAGGAATTTCCTGACAGTTAGAACAATTAATCAGTGGAACAGCTTGCCTCCAGAAGTTGTGAATGCTCCAACACTGGAAATTTTTATGAAGATGTTGGACAACCCTTTGTCTGAAGTGGTGTAGGATTTCCTGCCTAAGCAAGGGGTTAGACTAAAAGACCTCCAAGGTCCCTTCCAACTCTGTTATTCTATTCTATATTCTCTTCTCTTCTATAGAGGAGAGGGTCAAGCTATTCTCCAAAGCACCTGAGGGCAGGACAAAAAGGAACAGATGGAAACTTATCAAGGAGAGAAGCAACCTAGAACTAAAGAGCAATTTCCTGACAGTTAGAACAATTAATCCATGGGACAACTTGTCTCCAGAAGTTGTGAATGCTCCAACACTGGGAGTTTTTAAGAAAAGATTGAATAACCCTCTGTCTGAAGTGGTGTAGGGTTTCCTGCCTAAGCAGGGGGTTGGACTAGAAGACCTCCGAGGTCCCTTCCAACTCATTCTATTCTATTCTATTCTATTTATTCTTATTCTATTCTATTCTAAAGACTTTGTGTAGGGTTTCCTGCCTAAGCAGGGGGTTGGACTAGAAGACCTCCGAGGTCCCTTCCAACTCATTCTATTCTATTCTATTCTATTTATTCTTATTCTATTCTATTCTAAAGACTTTGTGTAGGGTTTCCTGCCTTAGCAGGGGGTTGGACTAGAAGACCTCTGAGGTCCCTTCCAACTCATTCTATTCTATTCTATTCTATTTATTCTTATTCTATTCTAAAGACTTTGTGTAGGGTTTCCTGCCTAAGCAGGGGGTTGGACTAGAAGACCTCCGAGGTCCCTTCCAACTCATTCTATTCTATTCTATTTATTCTTATTCTATTCTAAAGACTTTGTGTAGGGTTTCCTGCCTAAGCAGGGGGTTGGACTAGAAGACCTCCGAGGTCCCTTCCAACTCTATTATTCTATTCTGTTCTCCAAAGCACCTGAAGGCAGGAGAAGCAGCAATGGATGGAAACTAATGAAGGGGGACAACTAAGCAGAAACTTCCTAACAGTGAGAACAATTAACCAATGGAACAACTTGCCTCTAGAAGTTTGTGGGTGCTCCAGCCATTTTCTTCCTTCCATTAAAAAAAGAGCTGTATAGTACCTTTGGCTACTTCACCACTGTGGCATGCCTTAAATGCCCATCAAATTGGTGCCAACCTCCATTGGCATTCCCCCGGTCACCCAAAACTCCCCCCACCCCACCCAACCTCCCCCCCCAATGATAGAATGCTGAGGGAGGATCCTCGTTATCAAAGTAGAAGTCGTTTTATTTCTCGCTCGTCATGTTTTAATAAAATAGGGCATGAAAAACAGCTGTATATTACAAATAGAGAAAGCTAAATGTACAAGCCAAGCACACACCTCCATGTGCCCTGGTTTCCCTTTGGGGGGGGGGAGGGAGTGGAGGAAGATGGGAGCGTTTCCTTGATCTATTCATGGATTGAATCTATTTTAACAATGAGGAAAGAGTCAATAAGCCCCTTTGGATTCTTTTCAACGCCTGGCCCTCCCTCTCTGCCTCCCTCCCCTTCTCTAAACGTGTCCGATTTCCATTAAAAAGCCACAAAGTGTAACTCTGAAGGGTTCCTAGGGACTAGAACCCCTCTGTTCTTTTGTGAAAAGATTCCCTTCTGTCGCTTTTATGTCTGGCATGGATCTGGGTTGTGGGGGGGGGAGGGAAACAAGGGGACGAAACGCGGCCTGGGGGGGGGGGAAACCTGTATTGCACATTATTTTCCGTGGAAGAGACCATTTTGAGAGCCCGTCTTGAGTGATAAAAGGCAATAATAATAATTATTATTGAGAACAGGTTCTGCTTTTGCAAAGATTTTAGGGTGAATATAGACTTCTAGTTTCCCTCTGATGTGGTTGCTTCCCTAAAATTCTCTTTCAAGTTTTCTCTTAAAAAACACACACACACACACAAAAAAATAACTCTACAAATACAGTACTTAGGTCTAAAGGGTTAGCAACCTAAAGCAAATCAAATTCCAATATTTACAAGTCAGAACGGCCCAGGTTTTTCATTTTCCAGAAGGCTTGGCCAAACAATCAACAGGGGAAGGAAGGAAGGAGAAAGAAGGAAGGAGAAAGGGAAGGGAAGGAGGAAGGAAGGAGAGAAACGGGACAAGGGAGGAATGGAAGGAGAAAGAGATGGGACAAGGGAGAAATGGAGGAAGGAAGGAAGTTTTAGTAAAGTTTTTCAAAGCATGTAGAAACTATCAAACTAAGAGAGAGGAGAGAGGGAGGGAAGGGAGAGAAGAAAGGAGGAAGAGAAAAAGAAATGAACGAGAAAGAGTGAAAAAGAAAGAGTGTGCTTATGTTTGTTTCACATTCGAGGCACTAATTTTTTTCTCCTGTCTCCTGACCTTGAATTTTATGATTTCAACTCTCTTTTCTTAATTTGCTGTTTGGTAAGACAACAGAAGTTCTAAAAGCATTGAAAAAAAAAACACCCCACATCTTTAGTCCTGAATGCTATTCTGACTGCTTGGGCATCTCAGCTGCTTTCCAAATATTCTGATTCATAACATTATTATGGTCTTATGGTCCACTCTGGTCACACACAGGTTGGAGGTTGCAAAGCCGCTTCGTACTTTGCGTGATGAACTTTGGGCAAAGGCTGGCTGGTCTTTTTGTAAAGACTCCCACTTGCCACCATGCTGGTGGATTTCCGCCGAGTCCTCTTCTTGATCCTCCGGCTAAAAACCCCTTGCCAGGATTGCAGCGTTTTGGAGGTCCAAATCCAAACCCCGCTGGTGATGCCCACCACCAGAAGCATAAAGATTTTGACCATAAAGATCTCCACGGCCGGAACGGAGTCACTCATGGTGCAGTCCAGATGCTTGGCGTGATTGTTGACTTTGCATTTTTGCTGGGTGGCCAAAACCTTCCAGTAACCCATGTTCAACCGCTCGTAAAAGTAACAGGCGATGACACACGTGGCCGGGACGGTATACAAGACCGAGAAGACGCCGATCCTCACCATGAGCTTCTCCAGCTTGTCGGTGTTCTCCCCGCCAGTTTTCATCACCCTCCTGATGTGGAAGAGGGCCACAAAGCCCGAAAGGATGAAGGATGTCCCCAGAATGAGATAGCAAGCCAGGGGGACCAGCACGAAGCCAGTCAGCGCATTGACATCCATGCTGCCGACGTAACACAAGCCCGTCAACTCGTCCCCTGCAACGCGGCGCATGACTAAGATCATAATAGTCTTCACCGCAGGGATGGCCCAAGCCGCCAAGTGAAAGTAGCTGCTGTTGGCTTCAATGGCCTCGTGGCCCCACTTCTTCCCCGCGGCCAGGAACCACGTCAAAGTCAGGATCACCCACCACAAGGAGCTGGCCATGCCAAAGTAGTAGAGGATGAGGAATACCAAGGTGCAGCCGGTGCTCTCCAAACCTTCCTGGATGACGTAGAGTTGGCCGCTGTCCGGATTGCAGGCGATGTTCTCCGCTCCGGAGAAGAGGCGGATGATGTAGCCCAAGGAGTAGACGCAATAGCACATGGACAAGAAGATGATGGGCCTCTCGGGGTACTTGAAGCGCTGGGGGTCGATCAGGAAGGTCAGGACGGTGAAGGCGCTGGAGAAGAAGCAAAGGATGGACCACACCGCCATCCAGATGACCGCGAACCGCTTGTCCTCCCAGCTCCAGTAGACATCCACCCCGGTGGTGCAAAGCGGAGCGCAAGAACCACTCTTCTCCACGTGGTGGAACTTTCCGGGGTTCTCACAGGAGAGCCGACCCAGCCCGTCCTTCTGCTGGGTCAGGTCGTGACCGGCGTTGTGGGGCCTCTGGGGCCAAAGCATGGGAGGGAGCATGCTGGATCCCCGGGGCGGTTCCTCGGAGCCGTTGCTGGGAGCTTCCATGCACAAATAATTGGGGTCGTTTTTGTTGGGCAGCTTGCTGCAATCCAGAGAGTCCGGCCACCTGAAGTTGAACTGCTCCATAATGGGCGAGCACTTGAGCCGGGCCTGCTCGCACATCACCCGGCAGGCCGGGATGGGCGTGGACACCTGCTCGGTGCACATGGGGGCGTAGAGCGAGCAGAGGAAGAATTTGAGGTGGCCATGGCAGCCGTACTCCACCAGCGGGGCGAACTCGTGCAGCTGGATGGCTGCATCCTGCTGGTCCTCGTGGCCCATCAAGTTGGGCATCCTGGTCATGTTGTAGCCGATGTCTTTGCACATGGGGATCTCGATGGGTTGGCACCGGCCGTCCCCGGGCCGCTCGATGTCGATGGAACTGATGCCAAAACAGGAGCACACCAAATGCAGCACCACCCCCAGAGTCGGTCTGGAGCTTCGCCGCCAGCAGCTCATGTTGGCCAACTGGGAAGCTGCCCCACCGCTCCGCGGAACCCCGAAGTCCTGCTGCTGGTGGAGGAGGGCAGGGAAGGGCGGGAGAAGTGACCCACCGGGAGTGGGGGACGGTCAGATCACGGGCCCCCGGCTCTCCTCCGAAGCCCTCTTCGGAAAGGACTCAAGCCTCATCCAATCCGGCTTCATGGCGATCGCCGCCCTCTCGAATCCCACCGCAAAACAAAAGCTTGGGAAACTCCGCTCACTTCCAGCAAAAGCGGGACATTCCCACGCTAGTCCGGCTCCGCCGCCCCGGTTGGAGGGTCTCAAGCTCGGTGGGGCAGGGGGAGTGGAAGCGGACGCGCGCCTCTCGCGGCGCTCCATGCGCGGGGTGACTTACAGCGGCTCGGCATGCCGGGTGACCGTTTTCAAAAAAATAATAATCTTCCACGCCGCTCTCTTGCTCGCCGGCAGTCAGGAAGATGCGAATTTCCCCGGCTCCTTTCTCTGTAGGGTAGCTGGAGGAGGGGGGATCCTCTGCCCCCGTGCTGGCCAGTTCCTTGCTTTCCCCGGGCGGCTGCCGGCACCCTTCTCCGGCGGCTTCTGCGGAGCTTTCTGCTCCGAGAAATCGGGCGCTCCGCTGACTTTGCGTCTCCGCCCCCCTTCGGGTGGAGAAGGGGGGGGGCTCGGCCGGGCTGGGTGGGGAAAGAGAGAGGGAGGGCAGAATAAGCGGCCAGCCGGAGGAAAGGGAGAGTCGGGGCCGCCGCCTGAGCTCGAATCGAGACGGAGCGCTGGGTGGCCAATGCGCGCGTAAAAGCGCAGCGCCCTCTCCAAAAGCGCTCGCTTTCTCCAGAGCGCGCGCTCGCCCAAAAAAAGTAAGTCCAGGGTTTTGCAGCTGCTAAAGTCGGGAGGGGGAAAGTCGGGAGGGCTTAGGAGGCGGGAGCAGCAGCAGCAGCAGACCGTGATGCGGACCCGCGCACGCGCACAGATCCGGCCATAGCCCCCCTCCTCTTATTCCCCCACTCACTTCCACTGGGCTCCCCTCCGCCTCCTTTGCGCGCCTCTCTCTCGTTTTGCATGAGAAAAGAGGCGAAGCCGGCTGTCCCTTTTGCGCCGGCACCTACGGGGCGCCTTGGAGCTGAAGAAAGGAAGCCCGGGTGGGGGTGGGGGGTACGGGAGGGGGGGGGCTGAAGAGAGAGAACAAAACAAAAAAGAGAGAAGCCCTTGATCGGCGCGCGTTCCCAAAGCTTCCCTCCCCCCTTCTTCCGCCCTCTTTAAGACTTTCTCAACTTTCTCCCCTGATCCTTGCAAATAGGGGGGGGGGGGCGTTGTTGCAAGGAAGGAGTAAAAGAGGAGGAAGAGCTTACAGCCCATCTGAGTTGCGTTTATTGATTTATGTGATGGTTGTAACTTTCCCTTTTTTTCCAGAATGTGGCCTGGGGTTATCCCTAAAATGACCCGGTGAGGGAGGTTGGGTGGAGAATTTGGTCCCCATCACTCCTTCGTCTGGATCTCCTTGATCTGCTCTGCCACACTAGCTGCCATCATCATCCTCTTCAATCATCATGATCCACCCCACCTTTGTCTCCCAGAAGCAGACGTTCCTCTGTGCCCCCTTTTGGACCCATCCTCATTTCATTGTTAGAGGTTGCCAAGCCACCTGATTGGAAATGATGGACTTTGCAACATTCTGGAGATTCTGGAACTCTTTGAATCTCCTGGTGAGCCTTGTCAGCTTTTAAGATGTGTGGACTTCAACTCCCAGAGGTTCCCCAGACAGCATCGGAGGTGAATTTGTTGAAGCGTGGCTGGCAGGGGAATTCTGGGAGTTGAAGTCCACCCTCTTGATACATTCAATAATTCCTAGGGTGTTTTTTTCCCCCAACGTGGAGAGAGAGCCGCATTTGGTTTTGAAATGGTACTCCAGCAGAAGCTTCCTCTCCAAGCCCAACATCTCCTTTTAATTACCACTTAATTAAGATTAAAATGACATGGCATGATTCAACATCTGATAACCTCTGGCAAATGACACAGTTTATGCTAGATCTAGAGATCCTTTTCAAAATTACAACTCCGTGTGAACTTCTGGAAGCTAGAAGTTGTAGCAACTAATGGAGAATCTGAACTAAGGTTTGGGATGGGGGTAGGGTGGGGGTTCCAGTTGGGTTTGTCTGGGCCTTTCCAGGTTCAGTTGGAAGAAAATGGCTCCTTTCCTAGCTAACCCATCCTCTCTGTCGCTGCCTCTAGCACCACGAAAACAGGGCTGTAAAAACTTCCACAATTTAACCTGGCTGGCTGTTATTTTTGGACATGTAAAAGGAAGGCTTTTCTTGGAAATGTCTCGAGTTCCACAGAAAAAAAGAAAGAAAGAAAGAAAGGAGGGAGGGAGAAAGAAAAAGAAAAGAAAGAAAATAAGAAAGAAAAAGAGAGAGAAAAGAAAGAAAAAAGAAAAGAGAGAAAGGGAGAGGGAGAGAGAAAAAAGAAAGAAAGAGAAAAAGGAAAGAAAGAAAAAGGAAGAAAAAAGGAAGAAAGAAAAAGAAAAAAGGAAAGGAAAAAAAGGATTTGTTTAAAAACAACAGTGGAGGTTTTAAAGGGATTGTATTTGAATGCTTTTTATTGCCTGGGTAATAAAACTGGCTCAAAAACTCATAAAAATCGAGTTGGCTCAGAGGTTTGGGGGGGGGGGTGTCTCTGTTTATGGAATGGAAGCTTTGATGGCAAAAGGAGACAATTCATCCCAAATCTGAGCAACCAAATGTTAGATGCCTAGGTCTTTTCTGGGGGGAGGGGGTGCTAAAGAACTTAAAGTACACCCCTCCCCCACCATCCAAACAATAGGGAGATAAAGTGAAAATATCCTGAAGAGTGAGACAGAGGAATATTGCATTTTTTTTGGGGGGGGGGAGATATGCAGATCGCATTGGGGATGGGGGGGGGAACAAGGAGAAGTCTGCAGTGATTTGTCTATGGAGATTCTTTAGAGCTGAAGAAACCTCTTGGATGAGAAGCAAAACGCCTTCAAAGAAAAACAAAGTCCAATTGCCTCTTGAAAAAGCACCTTTGGGACAACCCTCCTTTCCTTTCCCTCCCTTCCCACCCCTCCCCTCTTCTCCCTTCCCTTTCCTTTCCCTTCCCTCTTTCCTTCTTTCCTTTCCCTTCCCTTTCTTTTCTTTTCCTTCCTTTCCTTCTACCTTTCCTTTCCTTCTTCTATCTTCCTTTCTTTTCCTTTCTTTCCTTTTCCTTTCTCTCCTTCTCTCTTTCTTTTCTTTCCTTACCTTCCCTCTCCTTCTTCTACCTTCCTTTCTTTTCCGTTTCTCCCTTCCCACCCCTCCCTTGCCTTTCCTTTTCCTTTCTTTCCTTTCCCTTCCCTTCCTTCTTTCTTTTCTTTTCCTTCCTTTCCTTCTACCTTTCCTTTCCTTCTTCTATCTTCCTTTCTTTTCCTTTCTTTCCTTTTCCTTTCTCTCCTATCTTCCTTCCTTTCCTTCCCTTCCCTCTCCTTCTACCTTCCTTTCTTTTCCTTTCCTTTACATACCTCCCTTTCCTTTCCCTCTTTCCTTTCCTTCTTTCCTTCCCCCTCCCCCTCCCCAAAGTGCTTTTTCAACTGGACTGTTTTTTTCTTGGAAGACGTTTCGCTTCTCACCCAAGAAGCTTCTTTCGCTGAAGAGGCTGAATGAGCCGAAGAAACGTCTTGGGTGAGGCTGTGTGGCTAAGCGAGAGAGCAGCTAAGTCAGTTTGGCCCCATTTCATGAACTTTACGGCCACGGCTGTTAAACGAACCACTGCAGCCGTTAAGTTCGCGACACGGTTGTGGAGTTGAATCTGGCTTCCCGGCTGACTTTGCTTGTCGAAAGGCCACAAAAGGGGGGTCGCATGAGCCCAGGACACCTGCAACCGTCATAAATACGAGTCAGTTGCCAAGCGCCTGAATTTTGATTGCATAACCATGGGGAAAACTGGTGATACGTCACTTCCCCCCCAGTCCTGTCGTAACATTGAATGGTCATTTAATGAATGATGGTTACCTCAAGGATCACCTGTATGAAAGAAATGCAGCTAAACATATCATAGTTTTGCAGAGTGTATGAATTGGACAAGCCACACTACGTTGAGACTCTAGAAAGAGTGCAGAGAAGAGCAACCAGGATGATGAGGGGATTGGGGGCCAAAACATACGATGAACGGTTGCAGGAACTGGGCATGGCTGGTCTAGGGAAGAGAAGGGGATCAGGGGAGACAAGAGAGCAGTCTTCCAATGTTTGAGGAGCTGCCCCCTTCCTCTATGGCAGTCCTTCAAATGTGAGTTACTAATACCACTCTATAGAGCCTTAGTAAGGCCACACCTGGAATCCTGCCTCTAGTTTTGGTCACCACGCTATAAAAAAAGATGTTGAGACTCTAGAAAGAGTGCAGAGATGAGCAACCAGGATGATGAGGGTACTGGAAGCTAAAACATAGGATGAACGGTTGCAGGAACTGGGCATGGCTAGTCTAGTGAAGAGAAGGACCAGGGGAGACATGAAAGCAGTCTTCCAATATTGGCTGCCCCAGAGAGGAGGGGGTCAAGCTATTCTCCAAAGCACCTGAAGGCCAGAGAAGGAATAATGGATGGAAACTGACTAAGAAGAGATTCAACCTGGAAATAAGGAGACATTTCCTGACAGTGAGAACAATCAATCCATGGAACAGAAGTTGCCTTCGGAAGTTGTGGGAGCTTCATCGCTTGAGGCTTTCAAGAAGAGACTGGTCAGAAATGGTTGAAGGTCCTCCTGCTTGGGTGGGGGTGGGGGGTTGGACTAGATGACCTACAAGATCCCTTCCGACTCTGTAATCCAGATTCTGGGTCCCTGTATATATGAAGTAAGTGTATATGTATGTGTGATTTACGTCTTTATTTGGGAACGGAGTTGGTTGCATTCCTGGGCATTGGTAGAGGTCTTAGCTACACACACACACCTACTTATGCTCTCCAGAGTCCAGAGCTCTTTCTCTGATTCAGCATAAAGCAACCCCCTCTGAAAGTGGATTAATAAAGAATTTCTATTCTCTCTGAAACAAAGCTTGTTTTTCTTAGCAGTCCTCTGCACTGTAGACCTTTCTATGCGCCGCTCAGTTGGGGGTCACAGGGGAAAAAAAGGAAAGATTCACACAGAGGGAAATTTATAAAGACAACCCCACCACCACCTCTCTCTCTTTCTGAACAGGGTTCAAAAAATGATGATGGTGGTTTGGCTAACATGTCCCAGGCTGTCCATCCTGCCGCTACCGCCATCAGAAATAAGTTTTAAAAGAAATTCTAAAAGTTTGGAGTGAAACTTTTTGGTCTTCGTTCTTGTCCGAAATGTGGCTTGTCCGTCCCTCATTCCTTCATCTTTGTCTTCATCTTTGCTGGGAAGAAGTGAAAGATAAAACAGTCACACACAAACTCAGAGATTCCCCTGGCAGAAATTCCTGTCCCTTAATGGGTCTGACTTCGCTTGTGGAAGTGAAGGGTTTTCCACCGCTTTGGATAATTGGCTAGTGTCTTTCTTTTTTCTTCTTTCTTTCTTTCTTTCTTTCTTTCTTTCTTTCTTTTCTTTCTTTCTTTCTTTCTTTCTTTCCCTTTCTTCCCTCTCCCTACTTTTTTCTTCTTTCTTTCTTTGTTCTTTCTCTTTCTTCCCTCCCTCCTTCCTTCTTTTCTTCCTTTATTTCCCTTTCTTCCCACCCGTCTTTCTTTCTTTTCTTTTTCTTTTTTCCCCTTTGTTCCCTCCCCCTTCCTTCCTTCCTTCCCTCCCTCCCTCCTTCCTTATTTATTTATTTTCTTTCTTCTTTCTTTCTTTTCTCCTTCCTTCCTTTCCCTTTCTTTCTTCCCTCTCTCCTTTCTTTCCTTTCTTTCTTCCCTCCCTCCCTCCTTTCTTTCTCTTTCTTTCCTTCTTTCTTTTTTCTTCTATCTCTTTCTTTACTCCTTTCTTCTTTTTCTTTCTTTTTTCTTTCTTGAAAAGATTGTGGTGATGGGAATTAAAACAGCCACTTTCTTGAATTAGCTTTCATTTCGGTATGACTGCTTTAAAGGAGAGGGTGGGAGGGAACAGATGGAAGGAAAGGAAGGAAGGAGAGAGAGAGAGCAAGAAAGAAAGCAAAGGAAGAAGGATAACGGAAAGAAGAAAGGAAAGGAAAGACATATGAAGTAAGCAAGAAAGAGACAAGGAAGCAAAGGAAAGGAAGGACAGAAAGAAAGAAAGGGATAAAAAAGAGAAAAGAAAGGAGGAAGGAAGGAGATAAAGCAAGTAAGAGACAAGCGAAGGAAGGACAGAAGGAAGGAAAAGAAAGGAAGAAAAAAAGGATAGAATCAGCAACTGGGAAATCAATAATAAATACAAAGGCCCCTGTGATGGCTGCTGCCGAAGAAAATATATATATTTATAAATGTATTTCTTTCTTTAAAAGCTCCTTTCCCACCCACCCCCACCAAGGAGTGTTATTTGGCACAGCGGGCACCCCCACTGGGAGACTTTTTCTGGCCTTGGCCTCCCCCCCCAGCCTCTGGGCAAATGTTATAGAGAACCGAGAAAGAATTTTCTGCTTGTCTTTTTTCCCCCTCCCTTGTTTTCTTCGCCTTTGTCTTCTTTGAAGAATGACTTTAGACGTTTTATTTACATATTTAACCATGGATGAAAGCGGGGGGGGGGGGGGCTGGGGGCTGGGGGAGCCGAAATCATGTACATCCCTGGTGGAAATTGCAAGATCTTGAAATGCATGGAAACCGAAGGGGGGGAGGTTTTTTTTGGGGGGGGACGACATTGGAAGCCAAGTTTTTTTTTAAAAAAATGAAGCTTTGTAACTAAACATGATTTCAAATAATGACGCAAGTTCAGCCTTGGAAATATATTTTAACTCTGCCCTCATGTAAATTCTCCCCAACTTCCCTTCCAAATGACATCATAGAATCCCTTCTAGCACTGATGATGATCCCTAGTTGGGTAATAAAATGTCCGCAAGAAAGAGAAGCAAGCTCAGAGATCACACAATCCTCCTTTCCATTCTGCAAAGCTCACTCCCTCTCAGTGCTGATGATGTTCCCTAGATAGGTCCTGAAATGTCTGCCAGAAAACCACCAAGCTCAAGGAGCACCAAGGACCCGACCGTCCTTGTCGTCGTCCTCCTCCTCCTCCTCCTCCTCCTCCTCCTCCTCCTCCTCCTCCTCCTCCTCCTCCTCCTCCCCCCCCCCTCCTCCTCCTCCTCCTCCTCCTCCTCCTCCTCCTCCTCCTCCTCCTGTCTCTTTCTCCACTCCTACTTCCTTCTAACACTGATGATGTTACCTAGTTGAGTAATAAAGCATGTGTAAGTAAACAAGTTCAGAGAGCACCGAGGACCGCAAGACCCCATAGTCATTCTCCTCCTCCTCCTCCTCCTCCTCCTCTCTCCTCCTCCTCCTCCTCTCCTCCTCCTCCTCCCTCCTCCTCCTCCTCCTCCTCCTCCTCCTCCTCCTCTCCTCCTCCTCCTCCTCCTCCTCCTCCTGTCTCCTTCTCCACTCCGCAAACCCCACTTCCTTCTAACACTGATGATGTTACCTAGTTGGGTAATAAAACATCTGCAAGAAAACAACCAAGCTCAGAGAGCATCCATCCTTTTAACCCCGAGGGACAAATATTCTCCTCTTATCAGCATCATAGAATCATAGGGCTGGAGGGGACCTTAGAGGTCTTCTAGTCCAACCCCCCTTCTCAAGGCAGGAGACCCCTTATGCATCTTCAAAGTCCCCTTCCTCAAGCAGAAGCAGCTTGCAACTCCAGAGAGCAATTAAATCGTTTTTGTTTGCTTTGGGCAACTGTGGAAGGCGGGTTGCCCTGTGTACACTCAGCCCTGGGAGGATCGTAACAGATCCGGTTGTTGTCGTAACGCAAAAGAAGATTCATCTCTGATGTATGTCCTATTCCCCAGAGGCAGGAGGAAAGGAAGAGTTGAGGAAAATCCTTTTCAGTTAATTGGGAGGCCGGGAACCAACCCTCTGCAGATGAGAGCCGGAAAAACAAGATAGGGGAAAGCGAAAATCATCTCAAAAAATCTAGATAATGCTGCGGCCAGTCCTTGAACTGGCTCCCTCCAACATCCCACGCTTCAGCAGTGGCAAGAGGTACTCTCCAACTTGCCACGAAATCTCCTCCCAAGGTTCAATCGAAACCAGTGACAGCAATACAGGCATATCAAGCTAAAGGTTCCCCTCGCACATCTGTGCTAGTCGTTCCCGACTCTAGGGGGCGGTGCTCATCTCCATTTCAAAGCCGAAGAGCCAGCGCTGTCCGAAGACGTCTCTGTGGTCATGTGGCCGGCATGACTAAACGCCAAAGGCGCACAGAACGCTGTTCCCTTCCCACCAAAGGGGGCCCCTATTTTTCTACTTGCATTTTCTACGTGCTTTCGAACTGCTAGGTTGGCAGAAGGTGGGACAAGTCACAGGAGCTCACTCCGCTATGTGGCCCTAGGGATTCGAACTGCCGAACTGCCGACCTCTCTGATCGACAAGCTCAGCATCTTAGCCACTGAGCCACCGTGTCCCACATCACCGCAAGTGGAACTGAACCCCAAATATATGTTGTACGCTGGAAGGGAGACCTTTCTTTTTTCTTTTTTATCTCCCAAGTTTTTAATTTTTTTACAAAGACACCAACTCAATGTGTGAACAGTGTGGCCCCTGGGTACCTTACATTCTATGACAAGCAAAACTAATAAAATTACTCATAATTATTACACTCCACCAACTTACGTTCTTTCTAATAATAATGCACATTTATATTATGTTGCAATCTATCGTTATTCAATTCTTCCATCTTTCCTCTTATTGTTACTTTTATTATATAAAAATGTATGCACTAGTATTCCCCCTTCTCTTATTTCTGATAATATTCTTAAGCTCCACCCCTTTTGTTCCCCCAGCCACTGGTAAAATAGATGTCCACATTTCATAGTATTCGGTATCTTCTTTCAGCTTAATTTTACAATGTCAAATCTATCCATTTCTGCACAGTCCGCGATCTTCTTCGTGATCTCTTCATCTCACGGTGTTTCTTCATTTTTCCAATATTGTGCGAATATAACACACACACATATATATAATATGTATATCCTCGCTGCTCTTACAGCATGTTATGTGAAATCCATACTTTTCTTCTCTGATTTTTCTGGCATCGCACCGAATAAAAACAGTTCAGGTTTAAAATAGTTAATATTTAAGTTTAAAAACGATAATATTAAGAAGCACACCCCCCCCTCTCCAGGGGTTCTTAATATTATCGTCCTCACCCACCCCCTGATTTTTCAAGGGATCCTTGTTTCAAAAGATGGATCCCGGTGACATCTAAGGGGCTGCCCCAAAGAAGAGGGAGTCAAACTATTCTCCAAGGCACCTGAGGGTAGGACAAGAAGCAATGGGTAGAAACTAATCAAGGAGAGAAGCAACTTAGAACTGAGGAGAAACTTTCTGACAATAAAGAATTCTGTTCTGTTCTGTTCTTTTTACATTCTATTCTATTCCATTCCATTCCATTCCTTACTCTGTTCTACTCTATTCTATTCTGTTGTATCCCTATTCATTCTATATTTCTATCTCGATTCCATTTTATTTCATTCCCTATTCCATTCCATCCCATTCCATTTTATTCTATTCCATTCCATTCCATTCTATTCTCTATTCTATTCCATTCCATTCCATTCCTTATTCTGTCTGTTCTGTTCTATTCTAAATTCAAAAAGGCTGAGAGATGATGGATAGATATAAAATTTTGTAATACTGGGAGGACATTAGGGGAAGACTAAATATTAAGCATATTTAAATGTATCATTATTTGATTAATAATAAGCAAAACATATTGGAATTGATAGCTTTAAGGATTACTAATCCAGGGATTTTAGAGACATAACTTTGGGACCATTTTTTAAAATTAATAAATGGTTTTATTGGTGATTACTGAGATATAAATTTGGTGAAATATAAGTAATATTTAAAATACTAAAATATTGGTGATCTTACAGGGGTCATATAAACATATTGCAAGGCATGAGATTGGTGCTTAAATATATCTTTGGCAAAAGCAGTAAAGAAGCATTAAGATAGAACAGTATTGTTTAAAGATAATGGGAGGAATGTGGAAGAACCCCAATAAGTGTGTTATAAATGGGGAAAATAGCATTTTATAAATTGATATATATAAAAGAATGTTTTTCTACCTATAATAAGTTTATTAAGTTAGAAGTCAGAAGACAAAAGCTGTGTATATGCAATTGTATTATCATTGTTAGAGTCATGTAAAAATGTATTGACCCAGACATCAATCTGTCCACAAAAGATATTGGCTGTTTAAAGAAAAACTGCAAATAACACCTAAAGAAAACCAACCAACCTTGGGTTTTGTGGGTAAGCCGAATTGCAAACCCACCATCTCTGCTCAGCTTGAATCTCACACAACCCACAAAGAAAGTTGGTTTGAATGAAAGAAAGTGGCAGTGGCACAGGGGCAGATGGGACAGCGCTCCAGAGGGTCAACGTCATTGCCCCAGAGGATCTTGGGTTGCCCCCTCCCCTCTTTGGAAGAGCTTTATAGCTCCCGCTTGCCTTAAGAAAGTCCAAAACATCCTTAAAAGATCCATCTCATCCTGGGCAGTTTTTTTTGAACTATTACCATCTGGCAGCCGGTACAGGGCAATAAAAACAAGGCACAAACAGGCCTGAAAAAACAGCTTCTCACCCCAAAGCAATAACTATATTGAATTTCTACTATATTGTTGCAGAAAATGACAGGCTTTAGACTTCTCGGGATACAGGAAGAATGTTTATTTTGGCAGAGCCAGGTTTCAACACTAGCACACGGCGTAAACATTTGCAAATTCCTGAACCCCAAACCTACATTCTATCCATTCTTTCTTTCGTCATGAATTCCGAGCAAGCAAAACACACAATCCTTATCACCATCCGTCAAAAAGCACTAAAAAAAAAAGCACGCAACAACGGAAATACTTAACCTCATTTCTTATCATTTATTTATTGGAGGTCATTTGGGTGGCGGTTTATTGGGGGGGGGGATCCACCCGAAGACGCCATGTAACACCATCACCTAGGCAGCCTGGGTTAGGGGCACTGGGGGTTGGTGGTGCGATGGAAGGGTGGGGGGGGGACTTCTAACATGCCCAAATGCCCTATACCAACACCCCTCTCAAACTACCCACTACAACTCAATAAACCTCTATCAATTCACCCCATAATACCTTATCCCTAAATCTAATCCCTAAACAAACCCCAAACTAAATAACCACTCCCCTATCAACACTGCCAAATCCTAATTAACAACCAACCTACTATTACACCATGACCACCCCATCAAACATCCAAACAAACATACCAGGAAGAACCAACAATACATACACCTCCCATTTTGTTCTTCTGGTTCATCGGGGTATATAATTGGGGACCCTATACACCGGAACTGGAGTCCTATACGTGACTTTAAAAGGTTAACTTTAGACGCGAACTATATTTGAACACCTAATGTGTTTGGGCGTTTTTGCACCTAGCAGGGGACTTTGGCTGGAACATCTTGTGGTTAGCGGCAGATTGCCAATTTCCCCAGCTGTCCCCCCTTTAAAAGAACAGAAAGCAAAGCCATTCTAACAGTCCCCTATTTTAGTCATTTCATCAAATACCTTATATTTTAAATTACAATATTCAATATTTTAAAAAAAAGTCTCTATTCTTACCATTCTAGCACTTTAATACTTTTACATCTAAAGATGTCGGACTACATCAGCCCTCCCAAGCAACCCAGGGGTTTTCAATGCAGTAGTCAATAGGATGTATGACGCATGGTGTTATGCGTTTATTCTAATAT
Organism: Natrix natrix natrix; assembly: GCA_029891615.1. Lineage (NCBI taxonomy): Eukaryota > Metazoa > Chordata > Lepidosauria > Squamata > Natricidae > Natrix > Natrix natrix. The sequence goes on from JAKRSK010008287.1 coordinate 1,521,235, forward strand.
TTTAACGTATATCCCAGTGTACACTTAAATACGTTGCACACGAGGTGCAATGACAATAAAGTAAATCTAATAAACGAACTAACAAAGCAACGACAGGTAAATCCCCCACCACACCATCCCGGGGCTTATTTTCTGGGTTTTTTTTTTTTTTTTTATCTCCCAACCTTTCCCCCACCACTTTTGGGGCCAAAAACAAAAGGATGGCCCCCCTGACCCTAGTGAGAAGGAGACTTCCAAAGGATGCCCAGAAGTTTTAAAAAGTTTTTTTCTTTCCCCTCCTTTTCCCCCCCTGACATGTGAACTTCAGATCCCCCCCAATGGGGCGCATGCGTTCTTCTGATTCTTTTTTTCCTAAACCAGCAAAACAAAATGAACTCTCTTTTAACTCTTTTCCCCTCCTCATTTGCCTCTCGTCTCCTCTCCCCATCCCCTCCTCCTTCCACCCAAACCCACTCTCTCGTTTTAATGCAATTTTGGGCCGGCCTTCGTATTGTGTTTTTTTTTTTTTTTTTTTTTTTTTTTCCTTCTTATTTTTTTTTTTCCTTTTTTTTTTTCTTTTCTTCCTTTTTCTTTCTTCCCTTCTTCCTCTTTTCATTCTTCTCGCTTCCTCCATTCTTATCTCCCTTCTTCCTCGTTTTCTTCCTCCTCTCTTCCTCTTCTCTTCCCCCACCTTTCCTTCTTCCTCTTCCTTCTCCTTAATTTCCTTCTTCTTCCTATCTACTCCCCCCTCCTCTCTCCTCCTTCTCTTCCCTCCCCCACCCTTGCTAACGGGTCTTTTCCTCCGTCTCTGGAAACCACGTTTGAAATCTATACTACGCTTTTCCACAGGTGCCAAGGTAAAAGAACTAGCACATACATAGAGCGACCCTTTTTAATCCCTTTCTTAAGCCCCCTCAGGCATTGGCTCAGGGACGGGCCGGAGGGGACAACCAGCCGTGTTTCTTCCTGGCTCAGCAGGAGAGAATTAGCTTCTTGTCCCTGAAACTTTTTCCATTCATCCATTTCCTACAACCCACAGAGATCTTTGAAAAAAAAACAAACAACCAAGAGGGGGGGGGCCAGGGGGGCAAGTGGGTGGCGGACCCCCTCACAACCAAATTAGATTAAGCTTCCATCTCTTTTTTTTTTTTTTTTTTTTTTTTTTTTTTTTTTTTTTTTTTTTCCTCTATTTTTTTTTTCTTTTTTTTTTCCTTTTTCCTTCCTCACGGCTCTTTTTTTCTCTTTTTTTCCCTTTTTCCCCCAGCCTGATTGCCTTTTCCAACTGCACAAATGTTGTCCTAATTTCCCCGTTCAGCTTCCTGCTAGCTTAAAGACACAGGCTTTCTTTCTTCTTCTTTCTTCCTCTTCTTTCTTCTTTTCTTCTTTTCTCTCTCTTTTCTTCTTCTCCTTTCTCTTTTCTTTCCTTCTTTTTCTTCTTTCTTCTTTCTCTTCTTCTTCTTCTTTCTTCTTATTTCCTTTCCTTTCTTTCTTTTTCTTTTCTCTCTTTTTCTTCTTCTTCTTCTTCTTCTTTCTTCTCTCTTTTCTTTTTCTTTCTTTCTTCTTTCTTCTCTTGTCGTCTTCTTCTCTCTTTCTTTTTTCTTTCTTTTTCTTCTTCTCTTTCTTCTTTTCTTCTTTCTTCTTTCTTTCTTCTTTTCTTTTCTCTTCTTCTTTCTTCTTTTCTTCTTTCTTCTTTTCTCTTCTTCTTTCTTCTTCTTCTTTCTTTCTTCTTCTTTCTTTCTTCTTTCTTTCTTTTCTTTCTTCTTCTTCTTTCTTTCTCTTCTTCTTTCTTCTTCTTTTCTTCTCTTCTTTCTTCTTTTCTTTCTTCTTTTCTTTCTTTCTTCTTCTTTCTTCTTCTTTCTTTCTTCTTTCTTTCTCTTTCTTTCTTTCTCTTCTTCTTCTTTCTTCTTTCTTTTCTTCTTTCTTCTTCTTTCTTCTTTCTTCTTTCTCTTTCTTCTTTCTTCTTTCTTCTTTCTTCTTTCTTCTTTTTTCTTCTTTCTTTCTTCTCTTTTCTTTCTTCTTTCTTTTCTTCTCTTCTTCTTTCTTCTTTCTTCTTCTTCTTTTCTTTCTTCTTTTTCTTTCTTCTTTTCTCTTCTTTTCTTTCTTTCTTCTTCTTCTCTTTCTTTCTTTCTTTTTCTTTCTTCTTTCTTCTTCTTTCTTTTCTTCTTCTTCTTCTTTCTTCTCTTCTTTTCTTTTCTTTTCTTTCTTCTTTCTTCTTTCTTCTCTTTCTTTCTTCTTCTTTCTTCTTTTCTTTCTTCTTTCTTCTTCTTTCTTCTTTCTTCTTTTCTTCTTCTTTCTTCTTCTTTCTTTTCTTTTCTTCTCTTTCTTTCTTCTTTTCTTCTTTCTTCTTTCTTTTCTTCTTTCTTTCTTCTTCTTCTTTCTTCTTCTTTTCTCTTTCTTCTTTCTTCTTCTTCTTTCTTTCTTTCTTTTCTTTCTTCTTTCTTCTTCTTCTTCTTTTCTTCTTCTTTCTTTTCTTTCTTTCTTCTTCTTTTCTTCTTCTTTTCTTTTCTTTCTCTTCTTTCTTTCTTCTTTTCTTCTTCTTCTTTCTTTCTTCTTTTCTCTTCTTTCTTCTTCTTTTTCTTCTCTTTCTTTTCTTCTTCTCTTTCTTCTTTCTTCTTTTCTTCTTTTCTTTCTTCTTCTTTTCTTTCTTTCTTCTTTCTTTTTCTTCTTCTTTCTTTTTCTTCTTTTCTTTTCTTCTTTTCTTTCTTTCTTTTCTTCTTTCTTCTTTTCTTCTCTTCTTCTTTTCTTTCTCTTCTTTCTTTCTTCTCTTCTTTTTCTTTCTTCTTCTTCTTTTCTTCTTTCTTCTTCTTCTTTTCTTTCTTTTCTTTCTTTTCTCTTCTTTCTCTTTTCTTCTTCTTTCTTCTTTCTTTCTTTCTTCTTTCTTCTTTTCTTCTTCTCTTTCTTCTTCTTTCTTCTTCTCTTTCTTCTTTCTTTCTTTCTTCTTCTTTCTTTCTTCTTCTTCTTTTCTTCTTCTTTCTTCTTTCTCTTCTTCTTTCTTCTTCTTTTCTTTCTTCTTTCTTTTCTTCTTCTTTCTTTTCTTCTTTCTTTCTTCTTTTTTCTTCTTTCTTCTTTTCTTTCTTCTTTCTTTCTTCTTTCTTCTTCTTCTTTTCTTTTCTTTCTTTTCTTCTTCTTCTTTCTTTCTTCTTCTTTCTTCTTTTCTTCTTTCTCTTTTCTTTCTTTTCTTTCTTTCTTCTTCTTCTCTTCTTTTCTTTCTTCTCTTTCTTTCTTCTTCTTTTCTTCTTCTTTCTTCTTTTTCTTTCTTTCTTTCTTCTTCTTTCTTTCTTCTTTCTTCTTTTTCTTTCTCTTCTTTCTTTCTTTCTTCTTTTCTCTTTCTTTTCTTCTTTCTTTCTTTTCTTCTTTCTTCTTCTTTCTTTCTTTCTCTTCTTTTCTTCTTTCTTTTCTTCTTCTTCTTTTCTTCTTCTTCTTTCTTTCTCTTTTCTTCTTTCTTCTTTCTTCTTCTTCTTTCTTTTCTTTTCTTTCTTCTTTCTTCTTCTTCTTCTTTCTTTCTTTCTTTCTCTTTCTTCTTCTTTTCTTCTTTTCTTCTTCTTTTTCTTCTTTCTTCTTTTTCTTTCTTCTTTTCTTTCTTCTTTCTTTCTTCTTTTCTTCTCTTCTTCTTTTTCTTCTTTTCTTTCTCTTCTTCTTCTTTTCTTCTTCTTTCTTCTCTTTCTTTCTTCTTTCTTCTTTTCTTTCTTCTTTCTTCTTCTTCTTTCTTCTTCTTTCTTTCTTCTTCTTCTTCTTCTTCTTTCTTTTCTTCTTTCTTCTTCTTTCTTCTTTTCTTCTTCTTTCTTCTCTTTCTTTTTCTTTCTTTCTTCTTCTTTCTTCTTTCTTCTTTCTTTTCTTCTTTCTTCTTTCTTTTCTTTCTTCTTCTTTCTTTCTTTCTTTTTCTTCTTTCTTTTCTTTCTTTCTTCTTCTTTTCTTTCTTCTTCTTTCTTTCTTCTTTTCTTCTCTTCTTCTTTTCTTTCTTCTTCTTCTTCTTCTTCTTTCTTTCTTCTCTTTCTTCTTCTTTTCTTCTTCTTTCTTTCTCTTCTTTCTTTCTTTCTTCTCTTTTCTCTTCTTTCTTTCTTCTTTCTTTCTTTCTTCTTCTTTCTTCTTTCTTCTTCTCTTCTTTCTTTCTTCTTCTTCTTTCTTCTTTCTTTTCTTCTTTCTTTTCTCTTCTTTTCTTCTTTCTCTTCTTCTTCTTCTTCTTTTCTTTCTTTCTTTCTTTTCTTTTCTCTTCTTCTTCTTCTCTTTCTTCTTTTCTTCTTTCTTCTTCTTTCTTTCTTTCTTTCTTTTCTTTTTCTTTCTTCTTCTTTCTTCTTTTCTTCTTTCTTTCTTCTTCTTTCTTCTTTTCTTTCTTCTTCTTTCTTCTTTCTTCTTCTTTTCTTCTTTCTTTTCTTCTTCTTTCTTCTTCTTCTTCTTCTTCTTTCTTCTTCTTTCTTTCTTTCTTCTTTCTTTCTTCTTCTTTCTTCTTTTCTTTCTTTTCTTCTTTCTTCTTCTTTCTTCTTCTTCTTCTTTCTTCTTCTTCTTTTCTTTCTTCTTCTTCTTTTCTTCTTTCTTCTTCTTCTTTTCTTTCTTTCTCTTTCTTTTCTTCTTTCTTTCTCTTCTTTTCTTCTTCTTTCTTTCTTCTTCTTCTTCTTTCTCTTCTTTTCTTTTCTCTTCTTCTTTTTCTTCTTCTTTCTTTTCTTCTTCTTTTCTTTTCTCTTTCTCTTCTTTCTTCTTTTCTTTCTTCTTCTTTCTTTTCTCTTCTTTCTTTCTTCTTCTTTCTTTCTTTTCTTCTTCTTCTTTCTTCTTTCTTTCTTCTTCTTCTTTCTTCTTTCTTCTCTTCTTCTTTCTTCTTTCTTTCTTCTTCTTTTCTTCTTTCTTCTTCTTTCTTCTTTTTCTTTCTTCTTCTTTCTCTTTCTTCTTCTCTTTCTTCTTTCTTTTCTTCTTCTTCTTCTTCTTTCTTTCTTTTCTTCTTCTTTTCTTCTTCTTCTTTTTCTTTCTTTCTTCTCTTTCTTCTTTCTTCTTCTTTTTCTTCTTTCTTCTTCTCTTTTCTTTCTCTTTCTTCTTTCTTCTTTCTTTCTTTCTTCTTCTCTTTCTTTCTCTTTCTTTCTTCTTCTTTCTTCTTCTTTCTTTCTTTCTTCTTTCTTCTTTTCTTTCTTCTTCTTCTTCTTTCTTCTTCTTTCTTTCTTCTTCTTCTTTTCTTTCTTCTTCTTTTCTTCTTCTTCTTTTCTTTCTTTCTTTTCTTCTTTCTTTCTTTTCTTTCTTCTTTCTTCTTCTTTCTTTTCTTCTTTCTTCTTTTCTTCTTTCTTCTTTTCTTTCTTTTTCTTTCTTCTTTTCTTCTTCTTCTTTCTTTCTTCTTCTTCTTTCTTCTTTTTCTTTCTCTTCTTTCTTCTTCTTCTTCTTTCTCTTCTTTCTTCTTTTCTTCTTCTTTCTTTTCTTCTTCTTCTTTCTTTCTTCTTTTCTTCTTCTTTCTTCTTCTTTCTTCTTTCTTCTTCTTCTTCTTTCTTCTTCTTTTCTTCTTTCTTTCTTCTTCTTCTTCTTTCTTCTTCTTCTTCTCTTCTTCTTTCTTTCTTCTTTTCTTTCTTTCTTCTTTCTTTCTTCTTTCTTCTTTCTTTCTTCTTCTTTCTTTCTTCTTCTTTCTTTCTTCTTTTTCTTTCTCTTCTTTTCTTCTTTCTTCTTTTTCTTTCTTTCTTCTTCTTTCTTTCTTCTTTCTTTCTTCTTCTTTCTTTCTTCTTTTCTTCTCTTTCTTTTTCTTCTTCTTTCTTCTTTCTTCTTTTTCTTCTTTTCTTCTTTTCTTCTTCTTTTCTTTCTTCTTTCTTCTTTCTTTCTTTTCTTCTTCTTCTTCTTTCTTTTCTTTCTTCTTCTTTCTTCTTTTCTTCTTCTTTTCTTCTTTCTTTCTTCTTTCTTCTTTCTCTTTTCTTTTCTTTTCTTTCTTCTTTTTCTTTCTTTTCTTCTTTCTTTCTTCTTCTTCTTTCTTTTCTTCTTTCTCTTCTTCTTCTTTTTCTTTCTTTCTTCTTTTCTTTTCTTTTCTTCTTCTTTCTTTTCTTCTTCTTTCTTCTTCTTTCTTTCTTTTCTTCTTCTTTTCTTTTCTTTCTTTCTTTCTTTCTTCTTTTTCTTCTTCTTCTTTTTCTTCTTTCTTTCTTTCTTTTCTTCTTCTTCTTTTTCTTCTTTCTTCTTTCTTTTCTTCTTTCTTCTTTCTTCTTTCTTCTTTTCTTTTCTTTCTCTTCTTTCTTCTTCTTCTTTTCTTCTTCTTTTTCTTTCTTCTTTTTCTTCTTTTTCTTTCTTCTTTCTTTTTCTTTCTTCTTTCTTTTTCTTCTTCTTTTCTTTCTTTTCTTCTTTTCTTCTTTCTTCTTCTTTCTTCTTTTTCTCTTCTTCTTCTTCTTTTCTTTTCTCTTTCTTTCTTCTTTTCTTCTTCTTTTCTTTTCTTCTTTCTCTTTCTTCTTTTCTTTTCTTCTTTCTTCTTTCTTCTTTCTTCTCTTCTTTCTTTCTTCTTTTCTCTTTCTTCTTCTTCTTCTTTCTTTTCTTTTTCTTCTTTCTTTTCTTTCTTCTTTCTTCTTTTCTTCTTCTTCTTTCTTCTTTTCTTTCTTCTCTTTCTTCTTCTTTCTTCTTTTTCTTTCTTCTTTCTCTTTCTTCTTCTTTCTCTTTCTTTCTTTTCTTTCTTCTTTCTTTTCTTTCTTCTTCTTCTTCTTTCTTTTCTTTCTTCTTTTTTCTCTTCTTTTCTTCTTCTTCTTCTTCTTTCTTCTTCTCTTTCTTTTCTTCTTTCTTTCTTTCTTCTTTTCTTCTTTTCTTTCTTCTTCTTCTTCTTTTCTTTTTCTTTTCTCTTCTTCTTTCTTTTCTTCTTTTTTCTTCTTTCTTTCTTCTTTCTTCTTCTCTTCTTCTTTCTTCTTTCTCTTTTCTTTCTTCTTCTTCTTCTTTCTTTTTCTTCTTTCTTTTCTTTCTTCTTTCTTTTTCTTTCTTCTTCTTTCTCTTCTTCTTTCTTTCTTTTTCTTTTCTTTCTTTTCTTCTTTCTTCTTTTCTTTCTTCTTTTTCTTCTTCTTCTTTCTTTCTTTTCTTTCTTTCTTCTTCTTTTTCTTTCTTTTCTTCTTTCTTTTCTTCTTTTTCTTTCTTCTTCTTCTCTTTTCTTTTCTTCTCTTTCTTCTTTCTTTTCTTTCTTCTTCTTCTCTTCTTTCTTCTCTTTCTTTTCTTTCTTCTTCTTTCTTCTTTCTTCTTTCTTCTTCTTTCTTTCTTCTTTTCTCTCTTCTTTTTCTTCTTTCTTTTTTCTTTCTTTTCTTTCTTCTTCTTTCTTTTCTTCTTTTCTTTCTTCTTCTTCTTTTCTTTTCTTCTTTCTTTTCTTTCTTTTCTCTCTTCTTTTCTTTCTTCTTTTCTTCTTCTTCTTTCTTTTTCTTTCTTCTTCTTCTTCTTCTTCTTCTTCTTTCTTTTCTTTTCTTTCTTCTTCTTCTTTCTTTTCTTCTTTCTTTCTTCTTTCTTTTCTTTCTTCTTCTTTTTCTTCTCTTCTTTTCTTTTCTTTCTTTTTTTCTTTTCTTCTCTTCTTCTTTCTTCTTTCTTTCTTCTCTTCTTCTTTTTCTTTCTTCTTCTTTCTCTTTCTTCTTCTTTCTTTCTTCTTCTTCTTTCTTCTTCTTCCTTTTCTTCTTCTTTCTTTCTTTCTTTTTTTTCTTCTTCTCTTTTCTTCTTCTTTTCTTTCTTTCTTTCTTCTTCTTCTTTTCTTCTTTCTTTCTTCTTCTTCTTTCTTTCTTCTTTTTCTTTTCTTCTTTTTTTCTTTCTTTCTTTCTCTTCTTTTTCCTCTTCTCTTTCTTCTTCTCTTTCTTTTCTTTCTTCTTTTCTTTCTTTCTTTCTCTTCTCTTTCTTCTTCTCTTTTCTTCTTTTCTTTCTTCTCTTTTTCTCTTCTTCTTCTTCTTCTTCTTTCTTCTTTTTCTTCTTCTTTCTCTTCTTTTTTCTTTCTTTTCTTTCTTCTTTTCTTTCTTCTTTCTTTTCTTTCTTTTTTTTCTTTTCTTCTTCTTTCTTCTTTTTTTCTTCTTTCTTCTTTCTCTTTTTTTCTTCTTTCTTTCTTTTTTCTTTCTTCTTTCTTTCTTCTTTTTCTTTTCTTCTTTTCTTTCTTCTTTTTCTTTCTTCTTTCTCTTCTTCTTCTTTTTTCTTTTCTTTTTTTCTTCTTTCTTTTCTTTCTTCTTTTCTTTTCTTTCTTTCTTTCTTTTCTTTTTCTTCTTTTTCTCTTTTTCTTTCTTTTCTTTCTTTCTTTTCTTCTTCTTTCTTCTTTTTTCTTTTCTCTTCTTCTTTTCTTTTCTTCTTTCTCTCTTTTCTTCTTTCTCTTCTTCTTTTTCTTCTTTCTTCTTTTCTTCTTCTTCTTTTTCTTTCTTTTCTTTCTTTCTTTCTTTTCTTTCTCTTCTTTCTTTTCTTC